>QANZ01012210.1:187048-205658 GCA_003254925.1 Chamaecrista fasciculata
AGAAAAATAGTCAGACAAATTCAGCAAAAGGAAATAACCAACACACAAAAACATTTTCATACTTACAACGATTACTCTAGCCTCCTCGCAGACAAAAGAACCATCCTTCTTTTTGTGTGTTTCAGCAAAAACCATTGCTCTGTTCACATCTAATCCTGCTGATTCCTAGCATATTAATTAAATAAATATCATTAGCATTTGTGGATGGTCACAGAAATACATAATTATATTAGTTGTTTTACCATTTCATCCCACTTTCTTGCAATAGACTTAGATCCACCTGTATGCACTATCTTCTGCTTTTTCCTGTTTTCACGATTAATGACACACTTTTCCTACAAAAGTGAACAATCTTATTAGTTGAGGTTGTCCAAAAACTCATTACTTTATATATAAAGTACATTGATACTATACTTGTGTCCTTCGATCCAAACGGTAGTCAATGAAACCAGCCCATTGCAAAGGCGGTATGTGCCCGGGACACTCTTTTATATTTACTTCTCGAGTTCGACCATAGTCATAATATTTGTTAAAAAGCTCATGACGATATTCTCTCCATCTCTTTCCAAGCTTTCCGTAGACATACCGCTTGTGAGCGTCATCATCATTCAAGAAGAATTTGGCCTGAAAAAAGTTAACATGATATCACGTTAACAATGTAAGTATAAAATAATTAAAGAATAAAGCATAATCAATTACCTGGATTTTATTCCTATAACATCCCCACTTGTTGTCTTCTGGGATCTTATCCCATGAATGAAAAGTTATAGGGAACATGACCATATCAGTTGCAACTGTGTTAACATACCATATCAACAACATACTTCCTCTCTTAATCGCCTGGCCCATGGAATTGAATTCTACAACTATACGATCACCAGCCGGTAGTGTCCAAAGATCACGTGTACTCATTTTGTCTTTCTTCCTAATACCACCTTGTTGATCTGTAGATTCATGCACATGACTTCAAACCATCAAGCCATATAACGTTTTTTTGGCATGCTAACCATATAGATAAAACTAAAATAATATATCATCTATTTATATCTATTTACCTCTGATCTCAACAACATCATCATTTGCTGCTTGAGCTTCGTTTGGTGCTGGAGCTTCGTTTGGTGCTGGAGATTCTGGACCAATAATTTGGTCTAGGATTGGTGAGTTTTGGTTCGACCGTGGAGAATTTTCAGCCAAGCTTGGGGATGGAATTGGAGAAGTTTGGGTTGGGCTTCGCGCTGGGATGGAATGTGAAGAATTGGCAGGAATTGATGGTGAAGTTTGTGGTAGATTTGGTGGTGAATGTGACCTGGCCAATTCCCAAGGTTGAGCTTCGGTTGGAACTTGTAAAGAAGGTGGTCGTATATTTACCAATCTTTTTCTACCCATGCCTATAAATGAAATAGAAAAATAAACAACCAGATTAGTTCAAACATAACAAATAAAATCATGATTAATTGAACTTCAACCATAACAAACAAAATATTACTATTAAAAATAAAATAAAGATTAGTTAATGCATGAGATACATAACATATGACTAAACAATGTGTTGATCATTATCATCTATAATTGAACTTCAACCATAACAAACTAAATAAGTTCAAACATAACAAATTAAAAGACGAAAATCTCACATAGAGTTTACAAAAAAGATAAGAGATACAAAAAATAAAAAGAAATGATCAGGTAACAATATGTTGATCATTATCATCTATAATAGGAACTTCGTTTTGTTCAGGTTGCTTCAACAAATACATTGGGAGAAGCAGAACAATTGCTGTGAATGAAAGAGAATAACAAATTAATTTAGCAAAGCAATGTACAAGAAATGAGCATAAAACCATAAAACACAAGCATAATTTAAACTACAATTAGAAATATGAACTAAGACGAAGACATTTTATATATTTTCAGGTTTGAACCAGAAATCTGGTTCAAACTTGAACCACAAAATCTGGTTCAAGTTTTAACCAGAATTCTGGTTCAAACTTGAACCAAAAAATAATTCTGGTTCAAACTTGAACCAAAAAATCTGGTTCAAACTTTGAACCAGAATCTGGTTCAAGTTTAAACCAGATTCTGGTTCAAACTTGAACCAGATTTTCTGGTTCAACTTTGAACCAGAAAATCTGGTTTTGAACCAGATTCTGGTTCAAACTTTGAAAACATGGCAAAGCACCAAAAGAATGAAAAACTTTATCATCAAGATAAGACTTGTATGCAATTAAGATCTTATATTCTCGTTTGAAATTAGCCTAAAGGAGCAAAACAGTAAAATCAGCGGTAATTAAATATTGGTCAGATTCTAAGGACAACTTACTTCAAATATAACTAGTCCAACACTGCAGCTAAAATTATTTATAAAATTTACAAGTCATATTGCAATCCTCAATGGGAAAGGCACTAGAAAAGAGGCACATCATATATGATTGAGTCTAATACCTTAACAACAAAAATGTTGCAGGAAGGAACCTCTTCCAAATATCTTTTATGCACACAGTCTATGTATAAAACATCAGAGTAGCCTGCAGCTTTTGCCACTGATTGTGCCTTCAAAACCTAAACTGAACAATTGTAGAAGCCCATAAATGTGCAGACACACAAGGTAAGTGAGGGGAAAAATTTTTAAAACAATAATTAGATCAAAGTATGCCAGCAGCCAGAAATGGGAGTTTAAAAGCCACCGAGAAGCAAAAATTACTTAAGCCAACGCAACAAAATGGCCATGACAAAAGTGTTCATCAGAGTGCAGAAGTTCCAGGACTAAAATCTGCCTAAAGTCAAAAGTTTACATATAAGATGGTCCCAAACTCAAAATAAACTTGTATATATATATATATTAGATTAGATGGTCCCAAAAGCCAAAAGTGAAAAAGTCCTAGTACAAAGACGTTAGGCTATTCCTCCGACAAACGCAATAGCTAATAACCACTCAAGATACAAATCACTGGAAGGAAAAAAAAAGTATTATCAATAAGGACTAAACTCAATAAGGTTCTTTATAGAAACAGGGAATCAGAAATTGGTAGATATTGCACATGGTAGGATGAGTTCAAACGGGAGATCACTAGTTCTCTTTTTTGGCATTATTATTCAGTTCAAATAGAAACTTAGATAAGCCCAGAATCGGATTAAAGAATGCAGGTTCCAAGTATTTATTACACTATTTCAATCCATCATTGTCCTGAAGTGAAACAAAGCATTTTACAACTTGTAATGCCTGATTATAAATCACATACTGCTCAAGTCAAATAACTCTCTCAGCCTCTTTCAACAACACATTTTTATCACATCATCACTTAAATGCATTTGGTGATTTTGTTTCCTATTAGACACGCACAAATGTATAAATAATCAGTAGAAAAATGCTAGTCAGAAATTTACCTTGCTCTGTAAAGCGGAAATGGAAATGGGTGGAGAAGGAAGCTCAAAGTGAACGACGGAGACACCAGCCACGAATTCGATCAGAAAAGCACCTCCACAACACAACTCAACATCATCTCCTAACGAAACCCACAATAATGTAGATCCTACTACGGAAATATCAGGGGAAGTGAAATATAAGTGAAATTAAACATTTGATCTTTATAACGAAACCCACAAAACTGCCTTTTTCCTTTGAGAAAAGAAAAAAGGGGAAGTGAAATTGGACCTTGTTCGTTGCGTTGCGAGCCGTGAAGATGATAGTGAAATTGGACCTTGTCTCGTCGCCAATCAGGCACTCGGCAATGAGAGTGGGACGAAGGTTTTGGGAAGTGGAGGGACGAGCCTTTTGCAAAACGGTGGTGGAGGATAAGAACGACGACGACGACGACGGCGACGGAGAACGACGCAAACGACGACGGCGACGGAGAACGACGCAAACGACGACGGCAACGGAGAACGACGCAAACGACGACGGCGACGGAGAACGAAGACGGCGACGGAGAACGAAACCCTAAAATCCAGCGGAGCGAAGTGGCGACGGAGCGAAGTGGGATGAAAATGAGGCGAAGTGTGAAAATGGAAGTGGAGAGGGCGCGCGCGAGAGGAATAAAATCAGCGGGGGATGAAAATGAAATCCCAAAATAATTCTGGCGGTTTAGACCCGCCGGTATATTTAATATTAAAATAAAATTGAATTAGAAATTTTTTATTTTTTCTGCAAATATGGTTTCGGCGGTTACTAAACCGCCGCAACTCTTTTTTTGGTTATTTTAATTAAATTCCGGCGGTTTACAACCGCCTGTATATTTAATATTAAAATAAAATTAAATTAGAAATTTTTTTTTTCTGGCAAATATGGTTCCGGCGGTTACTAAACCGCCGAAACATTTTTTTTGGTTATTTTAATTAAATTCCGGCGGTTTACAACCGCCGGTATATTTAATATTAAAATAAAATTAAATTAGAAATTTTTTTTTTCTGGCAAATATGGTTCCGGCGGTTACTAAACCGCCGAAACATTTTTTTTGGTTATTTTAATTAAATTCCGGCGGTTTACAACCGCCGGTATATTTAATATTAAAATAAAATTAAATTAGAAATTTTTTTTTTCTGGCAAATATGGTTCCGGCGGTTACTAAACCGCCGAAACATTTTTTTTGGTTATTTTAATTAAATTCCGGCGGTTTACAACCGCCGGTATATTTAATATTAAAATAAAATTAAATTAGAAATTTTTTATTTTTTCTGGCAAATATGGTTCCGGCGGTTACTAAACCGCCGAAACCTTTTTTTTGTTATTTTAATTAAATTCCGGCGGTTTACAACCGCCGGTATATTTAATATTAAAATAAAATTGTGTTATAAATTTTTTATTTAATATTCCGGCGGTTTCAAACCGCCGCAATATTTTAAAAAATAATTAAAAAGAAAAAAATCATTATTTTTGTTTGGCGGCTTTTAAACCGCCGAAAAAACCGCCACTAAACCATTATTTAGTGGCGGTTTGGGTGAACCGCCGGACAAGAACCGCCGCTAAAAGACAGATTTTTAGTAGTGGGAGTTGCACTCGGAGCTGCACTCCTGGTGGGGGATGCACTCGGAGTTGCACTCCGGGATCCAGATCTTGGAAAGCCAAAAATTGCCATTTCCGTGCGTAATCTCAAGAAGGTCTGAACTAAGAAAATGACGCATATGTCCCAAGGAAGGTGTCCACCAAGTTTCGTAGCTAACGGAGCTATTTTCTATTTTCTAGATTTTCGGCAAGGTTCCGGGACTAAAAAATATCAAAACAAATATGTAGAAAATTTTAAAAATTCTAAAATTTTGATAGAAAATCACAAGTATGTTGGTTAGCAATCCCTCAAAATTTCATGGAAAAATTCGACCTCTAGCTACCAAAACTTGTGTCAATCGGGGAAAATGAATATCTCTTCCTGCCAGGATGAAAAGAGCCCGTTAAGCTCTTTAGGGGGGTGCCCCTAGTTGAAGATCCTTGCCCAAGGATCCTTGCCCAAGGATCCAAGTCCCAAGCCCCAAGGATCCTTGCCCAAGGATCCAAGGATCCAAGTCCCATGGACCTTGAGCAACGGCGGCCGGCCACCGCGACCCGCTGCCGGTGGCGGTGGTCCGGCCACCCGGGCCGCCGCCGGCGGTGGTCCGGCCACCGGATTCCGGCGACCCCCCCAAAATGACCCTTCTCGTGATGAAAATCCATGTTTCGGGGCCGTTCGAGATGAATCAAGGCCTCAAACTTGCTCGAACTCGTCGTATTTGTCCCTCGGATGTCGGTTGCACATGTCCCTTGTTATCGTCTTCATGCCTAGCGGTGACGGATCGACGCCCTCGGATGCCTCCACTTGCTCGCGTGTTGCCATGCACTCGCGGGGCGTGGTTCGTCTGTAGGCGTTGGTCCCGAATGCGCGTGGGCGTGTGAGTGGTGATCGGATTGCTCGTGTTGGTTGGCTCCGTGCTCGCGCATCGAACGGTTGACACGCTATCCACTTCAGTCGGTCCCCCGAAGCTACCACAAGCCTCGAGTGGGAGTTGCCGAATCCTCGGTGGTAGTTGCCTGCGTTGAGTACCCGTCCGCCCCCCTTAGAAGGGGGAACGGATCGGCCCGACATCGTCCCACGTCCGTCCGGCGCCTCGCAAGGGGCTCTCTTGGAGGACCACGAAGCAGCCCCCGCGATCCACCCAAGTCGGCTCGACTGGTGAGCTTGGCCCGCGGGATGCTGTTGCTCTCTCGGATGCGGTGCATGCCGAGGACTCCCGGGGCCCCGATCCCCGAACGTCCCGAACGAACGATCCGACTCGATTCTCCCGAGAGACACTTGCGTCCTGCGCCCGCAAGGCCCGGCGCGCGAGACGTCGCGGAGGGTTGCTACCTGGTTGATCCTGCTAGTAGTCATATGCTTGTCTCAAAGATTAAGCCATGCATGTGTAAGTATGAACTAATTCAGACTGTGAAACTGCGAATGGCTCATTAAATCAGTTATAGTTTGTTTGACGGTACCTACTACTCGGATAACCATAGTAATTCTAGAGCTAATACGTGCAACAAACCCCGACCTCACGGAAGGGACGCATTTATTAGATAAAAGGTCGACGCGGGCTTGTCCCGTCGCTCTGATGATTCATGATAACTCGACGGATCGCACGGCCTCGCGCTGGCGACGCATCATTCAAATTTCTGCCCTATCAACTTTCGATGGTAGGATAGTGGCCTACCATGGTGGTGACGGGTGACAGAGAATTAGGGTTCGATTCCGGAGAGGGAGCCTGAGAAACGGCTACCACATCCAAGGAAGGCAGCAGGCGCGCAAATTACCCAATCTTGACACGGGGAGGTAGTGACAATAAATAACAATACCGGGCTCATCGAGTCTGGTAATTGGAATGAGTACAATCTAAATCCCTTAACAATGATCCATTGGAGGGCAAGTCTGGTGCTAGCAGCCGGGGTAATTCCAGCTCCAATAGCGTATATTTAAGTTGTTGCAGTTAAAAAGCTCGTAGTTGGACCTTGGGCTAGGCCGATCGGTCCGCCTCCGGTGTGCACCGGCCGGCCCGTCCCTTCTGACGGCGTGGCGCTCCTGGCCTTAATTGGCCGGGTCGCGGCTCCGGCGCGGTTACTTTGAAGAAAAGTGCCACCGTAACCGTCATCGCCGAGCAAGATGGCGACAGTCAGGTGATCCCCAAGAATGGCGCTCTCGAGACGCAAAGATGGGGTTTCTTTGAACAAAAATGATAGTGAAAAATGAGAAGAGTGAGGGATCATCAATAATATGATTTTAAATATTTTTTGTCATGAAAGTGAAGGAGAGAAAGAAATGGAGGAAGGTTTGAAGAAGGCACTGATGAAGAGGCCAAAATAGAGGAAGGTGATGATGATGATGATGATGATGATAGATTTGTTGTTGTTATGTGCTTTGGATCTCAACTTTGATTTTTCGTATTTCTTCCTCTGGTGCTCTTTCGACTTGTTCCTCATTGATTTGAGAAATTGAAGCTACAAAGTTTAGTTGAAGGTCTTAGGGACCTATTTGATAAAGAAGATTTAGTTTATGGGTTAGGTTGTGATTAAAACGGGACCTAAATGAAGAAATTCTGAGAAATATGGTATTTTTTTTTGTGAAAACAAAATCATAGGGCTTGTACAACTCTGATTTTTTTTAAGGTTTTAGGGTTTAGGGTTTGGGCTTTAGGGTTTTAAGTTTTAAGGTTTTTAATATTTTTAAGGACTAAATTGAAATGTTTGGAAGAATTTTGGGACACTTTATAATTTTATTTTGAAGATTTGGGACTAAAATGAATGAAGATGATGAAAAAGAGAGGGAATTGAGAATAATGGGATAAAAATGAATGAGGGGCCTAATTGCTCAAATCATATTTTTTTTTAGAGTTTAGGGTTTTATGGTTTTTAATATTTTTAAGGACTAAATTATAATGTTTGGAAGAATTTTGGGACATTTTACAATTTTATTTTGAGGATTTGGGACTAAATTGAAATGTTTGGAAGAATTTTGGGACACTTTACAATTTTATTTTGAAGATTTGGGACTAAAATGAATGAAGATGATGAAAAAGAGAGGGAATTGAGAATAATGGGATAAAAATGAATGAGGGGCCTAATTGCTCAAATCATATTTTTTTTAGAGTTTAGGGTTTTATGGTTTTTAATATTTTTAAGGACTAAATTATAATGTTTGGAAGAATTTTGAGACATTTTACAATTTTATTTTGAGGATTTGGGACTAAAATGAATGAAGATGATGAAAAAGCGGGAGAATCAAGAAAAATAGAATAAAAATGGTCAGGGACCTAAAAGTACAATGGAAATATGCTGAGGTGTCGCTATTTTATGATGTGGCACATGTTTTTTTAACATAACGAGATCTGACATGATCATAACGGGACACGTCAGCGCATAACAGGACACATCAGCGTCCGTTATGGCCACGTCAGCTTTTTTGTAACGACAATATGATAGAGGGACCTATTAGTTAGGCGTTTCAAAAATTTGGGAATCGGCTTGCTAGTTTACTCATAAATTTTCCTCCTCCAACAACATCAACAACCAAGCCTTTTTCCATTAGGTAGGATTGGCTATACGGATCAACCGAAATTTAAATTTTCCACCATTAAATGAAAAATGTCATGAGCTAGTGCTAGCAGCTAAATTGCCAATTAATATTTAAAACTTGAAAACACATTTTTCACCATATCAAACGTTAAACATCAATGAGCTTTACTAAACCAGGGATTCCCATCACATATTCAAATGAAAAGTTCCGTGCAATTTCATATAAAACCCAGTAATCTTTAACCTTGACTTGGATGGAGTTGGCAAAAATCTGATAAACATGAGCATGAAATTACATAAAAAGTTATTTCACATGAATAAAAATCTTAAAATAAGTACTTCATAACAATATTCCATGAAAAGTAACTTGGGGAAAAAATAAATTGTTAAAAATAAAGTCCTCAAAATTATATAAAAAAAAAATCTTACGCACTACCGTGCAAATAGAAAATTTACAGCTCGACATTGTATTTACTAACCGAATATTGTTTTGAGAAAGTTGATCTAGTACCATCTGAATAGCACTTGGGCTAAATTTCGATGGCAAATATGGCCCAACCGACCATTCTTTTGGGGGATAAAACTATAAAGCAACAAAAATGCACAACTGAGTTTACTTCCATGAAAAATATTCCATGCCAACTATATACATCTCCACTAAGAAACTCCAACTCAAAAGAAAAAGATGGAGTACCTTCATATTTAATGCAATATTAACAACATACTAATAGGAGGAATTGTGTCCATATAATGGAGCCTGGTCTCGCAAACAGCCGAAAGCTTCAAAAAAATAACATGTCAAATTCCATCAGAATCTTTCAAAGTGCACCAAGAAAGCATGGGAAATAAATTGAAGTAGGAACATCAGTTAATCCAAAAGATAATTGCTAATTTACATAAATATTATAATTGAAATGATACCTGGGTCTAAAGATGAACTTCATTCTACAAACTAAAAGTAACTTTTGACTAGCAACAGATCAGTTACTGCAACATTGTTACAGGAGTAACCAAAGAGGATGATGCTACAAGGTTACCCTTAAGGTGGCATTTGGTATTTGGAGGTAACAGGGTCTGCTCTTAGTGATGCAGTTTTGAGCTTGATACCTCCACCCCTATATCACTTCACACCAAGACTTGATGTAGATAGTGACTTCTGGAACAACACTTACTATCCTCTCTAAATTGAGAGATTCAAATAAATATTAACAGTCACAACAACATTGCTCCTTTACAAGAATTCATTTTCACTTTTATCGTCACCCTTCAATCCTTACTTTCTTGTTGGCAGTATATTTACAAACACCATCTTTGCATTAAAAGAACAAAGAAAATCAGAAAAAAAAAGATTACGAAAAAGTGGATGATGAGACTTGTAACAACAAAAAAGAAAGGCTTAAGTGCACTTTTGGTCCCAAAACTATGACAAAGGTTTCATTTTGGTCCCATAATTTTTTTTGTTGCAATTTTGGTCCCATAACTATGACAAAGGTTTCATTTTGGTCCCATAACTTTTTTTGTTGCAATTTTGGTCCNACAAAAAAGAAATTTACAAAAACATAATATTTAACAATCGTGAAAATAAAAAATCATTATTTACTAAAGATTTGACAAGGGAAAAAGGCAAAGTTATGGATGTAACTAGAGAATAGAATATACTAATTAGATTATTTAAATGGATACCTCATCAAATATCCACTTGCAAATACCAGTGTTCTTTAGAAGCTCAATGTATTTGAATAACAGGCCTATCATGTCTTGTATGTGCTCTACAAATCAAACCCAGAGGTATGGATAAGTTGACAGAATCCAGAAATCAATGTGTCACACAGCTAGATTAATAATAATAATAGAAAAAAAAAACAAAAAATTGCAATCTCTCTTGCGGAGAGACTTATTGCTTACAAGCGAACATAGCATTGCTTATAGAGATAGAAAAATATTTACACAGAGATAGAAGAGGGTGAAAAAAAAATCTAACCATGACCCGCATCATCAGTAGGATCAATTATAACTTCGAAGAAAGCAAAGTCCAAACTCCAATCTGATTGACCTGCAGACAAGCCTGTAGCCCACCCTGCAAATGGAGCATTCTGTAAAATCACATGGCTTATAAGATATAGAAGCTAAAATATGTCTACATGTATGCTGTGACAAAACAGTCAACAAAAGGATCAAATCTGTATCCATGAATTAGATGTGAAGACAACTGCAAAGAACCACCATCCATTACAATAACTAGACTCAAACTTTGCCGATATTACATATCCCAAAATGTATTGTTCTCTGGAAAAACAAGACTCCAAATGTATAAAAATTATCTTCCATTATCATCTAGCAGCTGGACCCCTAAGATATGCTTGGGAATTAAAAAAGGAAAAAAAGAGAACAGATTGAAGGTGAACGGAAGGAAGGGAAGGTCAGCTCCCATATCCCTTCCCCTTGTTAAGATATCATTAATTCCTCCAAAATACCCCAATTTGGGGCATCTTAAATTTGTGAAGGAGGATCATATTAGAGGACTAAGAATTAATCCCTCATTATCTTCTCTTTCAATTTTCAACTTCCCAAATAAGGAGAAGAAAACATAATCATCTTCCCTTCCCCTCCATAATCTTGTATCCAGATATAGCCTTATTGTCCATCTCATACACCCACACCCCTTACCTAAGTTCTAATCATTTTTGTTTCCGATAAATGGGGAGAATAGAATAGAAATGAAAGGTTGAAAATTTGATATGGAGCAAGGAGAAAAAACTATATACAAAAATTAAATACTCCAATGAACTGCAGAATCTACTTCAATCCATAGATCAACATCATAACCTATTCTAAATATGCTATTGGTATCATCTCTTTCTTGAAGTTTTGTTATGAATTGTACATAAATTAAAGTTATTAGAGTTGACTTGTGGAATCAATTGTAATCAATTTTATAGCCTGATTCTAGGGATTAGAATTAGATAGAAAATAGGCTTAAGTACCCTTTTGGTCCCATAACTATGACAAAGGTTTCATTTTGGTCCCATAACTTTTTTTGTTGCAATATTGGTCCCATAACTATGACAAAGGTTTCATTTTGGTCCCATAACTTTTTTTGTTGCAATTTTGGTCCCATAACTNATAGCCTGATTCTAGGGATTAGAATTAGATAGAAAATATTAAGGGATTAGATAGCTAGTATTAAGGGATTACAATCCCTAATATAGAACCCTAAACTCGTATAAATAGGTCCTCTCTCGTGAATAATATACACCAAAAAAATTCAGCCAATTCTCTGATTTTCAAGTTTCAACCTCATACTACAGCCAAAAGATTACGGGAAAATGGTTTGCACTGATTCTTAGCTTGATATACTTATCTAAACTTTAAAACAAGTGAGATTACCAAAAAAAATCATCATAAATACATAATGGACATATAGAACTCACCCAATGTTTTCAAGGTGTAATATAAAGATCCTTCTCCTTCATGGCCAATAAGATGACCAAGATACCAGCTAGGCCCTTCTTTGTAATTATGAATCTCGGAAGTTACTGGCCATACAAGTCTCAATTTATGGCCCTGCTTGATTGGTACTGTTCTGACAAGAACCTAACACACGAGCAAAATAGAACATCGATTAGCATAAATAAAGGAGGAAAATTCTATCTAGTCAGCAACAGAGCATTTATACCTGCAGATGGTCTGATTTGCATGGCTGACCAGAAGCTCGGAAATAACTTTGTTCAATATTTCGAATATCTTGAAATTTCTCTTCCACAAGATTCTGAATTTTATCAAGGGATTCTGAAAACATTCAAGCATGAACAACGGTGATCAGAGCCATTTCAAGATAGTACAACATGCATATACCAATCTACGACAAGAAATGACCTGTTACCATTTGTATATATGACCAGATGCATTAAATTGGCAGAATAGTTTTCTTCATAGAATTTGATAAGCTCGTTCCTTGTGTCCAGTCCCTTTTCCTTAGGTCGAACTTCCAAAGTGTCCCAGTTCCCTATACAAGCAACAAATTGGCTACAGCACTACAGCTATGGATACAATGGGATGAAGATTGTCAACACAAAAATCACGAATTTCATTCAAGTACGGACAAAAGTTCTTCTAGAATAAAATAGAACAAATTTATGCTTTCCTGTTGAAAACTTTAAGCACTAATGACCAGAATAAATGACGAACAAGCATACCTAAGACATACAATATCTATGCACACATGTGTCATCACTATTGTTCACTTAAGATACAAATTGGAATCCTACACCAAAAAAAAAACACTCATAACTTGAAACGTAAATAGTTGCTGGGTTAAATCCTTTTGTAACACTTAAATTGGAAAATATCCTAATTTAGATCAAAAGTTCAGAAAACATAGAAGAGTATGACAAGGCAAAAAGAAAACAAGAATGGAGAATAACATATCCCAACTCTAACACTCCCTCTCTCTCTCTCTCTCTCTCTCTTGAATTTGTGATACTGAAAAGTGATGCCTGAAATAGAAAAATCATAGCTTCAATTCTTCAAATGAGTTCTTGACTATGAAAAACACAAGACCAAAAAACACTTAATGCAGCACCGATGAGAAACAATGTATTTCTCAACACACATACCTATCAAAAGGACGAACGAAGGCAGGCAATTTATTATTAGTAAAGCATAAGATACAATGCAAATAATCAACATTCAGAAGCTTAAAAAATAGATGATATTGAATGCTAACCTGTACTGAATTTATGATACGGATGATCCTCAGAACTGAGATGTTTTTGAAGCTGTAAAGATTTTAATATTTCATACAATGGGAAGAGAGAGAGAGAATGAAAGGTTAAAAATATTTCTCCCAGAAAAGCTTACCAAAAGACTCAAGAAGCCATTAAAGTACTCACTTACATGTCAACAATCATTATGAATCAGAATTATTTATTTAAGCTTAAATAAGAAAGAACGATGTGACATTAATTGACACAGTAGAGGCACTAAAAAGGGAAGGGAAAATGCCGAAGAATTTGCCAAGGATCGGATACGGGTTCAATGGTGAATCCTGCCCAGAATTATATATATATAGATATCTACCTAGCTTGCTCACAGGCTCAGCGAAAGCGAATTGAGAACAACGATGGCGATAGGAGAGGAGGAGGTAGAGATCTTCAAAGCTTGCACAGACAAGAGACACTACAGAAGGATCGTCCTTCCGAACTCGCTTGAAGTGCTTCTCATCAGCGATCCTAACACTGATAAGGTTGATTTTCTTGTTTTGAATTTTTTCTTCATATCTATTCTTCCGATTATGTTATTTGATTTCAATTCAATTTCATTGTCTATGTTGTTTTTTTCTTTCCAGTGTGGTGCTTCCATGGACGTTGGTGTCGGCTCCTTCAGTGATCCAGTCGGCCTTGAAGGCCTCGCGCATTTCCTTGGTAAATTCTGACTCTGTGTGGATTGTAGTTGGTTGCGTTTATGTATTTTAATGTCACATCCCTTTTTAGTAAATTCTGCAATAGAGAGAGAGAGAGAGAGAGAGAGAGAGAGAGAGAGAGAGAGAGAAGGGCAGCTAAGAAGGGAAGGGAAAAAGCTTAAGACATTGGACAAGATTATAAAATATTGACTAACCAGAGTCGACAGCTTTAATTTCTCTTGTGGTAGCATCAGCCGACATCAATGGCTTAATGAACTGAGCAAATCTGGAAGATAAACCATGGCCTAGAGTCAGATCTTGCAAAAGAAACAAGAAATGAAGGAAAACAGCATGATCTACCTATCTAAAGCCTCTTCAAAAGCATCTGTGTTTACATCAAAATAATAGTTGGTGTGCTCTGAGGATGTAAAAGCATTGGTCTCTCCTCCATGCTATGGGTCAGGTGATAGCCAACATAAATTACAAAACAACAGGGATTAGCAACCAATTATAATATGAACNTTACATCCTCAGAGCACACCAACTATTATTTTGATGTAAACACAGATGCTTTTGAAGAGGCTTTAGATAGGTAGATCATGCTGTTCTCCTTCATTTCTTGTTTCTTTTGCAAGATTTGACTCTAGGCCATGGTTTATCTTCCAGATTTTCTCAGTTCATTAAGCCATTGATGTCGGCTGATGCTACCACAAGAGAAATTAAAGCTGTCGACTCTGGTTAGTCAATATTTTATAATCTTGTCCAATGTCTTAAGCTTTTTCCCTTCCCTTCTCAGCTGCCCTTCTCTCTCTCTCTATCACAGAATTTACTAAAAAGGGATGTGACATTAAAATACATAAACGCAACCAACTACAATGACCGCCACACAGAGTCTTAATTTACCAAGGAAATGCGCGAGGCCTTCAAGGCCGACTGGATCCGACACCAACAGAAAAGCTATCGAAACCATTTATATAGAAAGTGTAGTGAGATAATCTCATGGACAAGGTGCATGGAAATGGTGTAACCATGACAGGTTAAATAAATCATTTGAAGTGATAAAGTATCCCGTTAATCTCAAATGAAGATGAAATTCTTTGAGCATGTACCATATCTTCATATTATAAGCGGATTAATGTTTTCGGTACACTTACTAACGAGATATAGTTATTTATTAATCAAAAGACATTAACAAGGAATGAAAAATATTTTAAAGATAAAGGTTTATTTTATTTAAAAAAATTTAGTTCACCATTCCTTGATGTAGATGCTAGCTGATTATCTGATCTTTAGAGACAATGCATAAGAAAATTAAGAATGTGTTTAGATGATACTACTAATTCAACACATCCAGAAGATGTGTAATTTGTTTTTGCAGGGAAATGTGTCAACCTTATTGTATGAAGATAATATGACATGTATAGCAAGACAACATAACAGTTCAACGAGTTCGGTCAAGTAATAATTTTGCAAATTTTATGGAGGCATTGCCAATTGCAGCATTTGAGAACTTGGTTTATCAAATTGGAATTTGTCAATTAAAAGACCCTTAGTGATGTTATAATGAGGGGGAGATACGCGCTGTACTCTTTTTCCTTTCGCCATGGTTTTGTCCCACTGGGTTTTCCTAGCAAGGTTTTTAATGAGGCAACTTGTAATGCGTATCAATAAATTGTGAATATTCAATGGGAGTGTTATAAATAATTATTTGTGAATATCTACATTTGACTTTTGGTATTCTCGGTGTATAGAAGTTTGAGTTTTCCTTTAGTTTCCCTATGTATATGAATATGATCTTATCCCTCCATTATGTATATTAAGTTGGTACATCTCCCTTGTAGATCTTTTAGCCTATAAATAGAGACTTTAGGTGTTGATGTAAAGTTGATGATATTATTTGAATGAAAGAATCACTATCTTCTCCTACTTTTTCCTCTAGTTTGTATATTCTTATTTCTTATATTTTATAACACTTGTGAGTTTTATTTTTGAAGAATTATTTTCTTACAAGTTTAATCCTAATATGAATATGAATATGAAAAATAAAAGTGTATATAATATTTAAAAATAAAAGTGTATTTACGATCCTACCCCTGTTCTTTAGGCTCTTTCCCTCTCAAGGTTCACACAGCCGCACGCACTCTCTCTCTCTCTCTCTTCTCTCTCTCTGTCTTACACACACACTTCACCTCAGGTCGTCCGTCGTACCTCCTCCGTTCTCCTTTTCATCGAATTGCTTCTGCCATCACCGACTTCACCTTTTTCCACTCTCAAATTCAAACCCTTCTTTCTTCCTCTCTCATTCGCCGTCAATCTTCGCGCCGCGTTTAACTCTTACCGCCACTGCAATCCTCAATTCGACGGTCGAGTGTGGCCCTAGAACCCCGGTTTCCCCAGGTTTTCTATCTTTTTCTTTCTCTGAATAGGGTTCCCTAATACCCATTCCTTTTCTTATGTATCTTATTTTGTTTTTTTATTTCCTTTGGATGAATAGATATATGTAGCTGTTGATAATGATATATGGTCTTCTCTCTGGTTGTGGGGTTTTATGAATTATGGGTTTCCCTTGTTGGATGTTGATTATTCGTTTCAGCCCCATTCAGTGCAGTGGGTGTATTTGATTTTTGGAGAAAATGAACGATTGCGTTGAAATCTATCGAGCTTAGGGCAAAACATGCTTGAGATCCTTTGGACAGGAGATTACGTGGAATAATTAGTATGAATTGTCAAATGCCAAACGTTTATTGAATTCCGTAGCTTCCTAGATTTAAGTGCGAGACTCATTGGTGATTTACAAGCAATTTCAAGCTGTTGGTAGCTTCGGGCTTCTGGACGGTATTTATTCGATGCTGGCTTAGATGATGAAGTTCTCACCTCTACGTTTCGTTCCTCTCAGTTATCCTTATTGGGATTCTGGGTATGTGGAGATCTGTTGCCTCCTTTAACAATTACCCCCGGACATCGGGATAGGAAGCTGTTTAATTCCAAAAACTGACAAAATATGATGCTATAACCTCTTCTGTTCTTTAGTCCTTGAATTCTCAGAACGTGCAACTGTCCAGAACCAACTTATGATGGGGTGTTTGACATGTTTTTCTTTTAATTTCCTGGAAGCATGGATTATTATACTCTCATAATTTCTATCTGAAAAAGAGTAAGTAGAAGAACACAACAGGCATTGCGCTCGTGTTTGATGATATATAATGATGATATTTGGATGGGATTTAAAAAAGAATGTGTGTTCTTGGTAGATAATGTTGGAAGGTTAATCGGATAGATAAAGAAACTGAGGGGAAGAAAGGTGTCAGGATTAATGGAAAACTTCCTATTTTATGTATAAGTGGCTTGAAAAATTAATTTGCAACTATTAATTTTAGAGTTGTTATAGGTGAAAGGTGGCTTTAAGTACTGACATCCCAGAATCCTGGGGTGGCAAGGCATATTAGGCAGGGGTTGATGTCGTCGACAGATGACGTGGCTACTTCATCTCTTCAGAGAAACGGTAGATGTTACCAAACCCTCGGAAAGGACACCGGTTAAATACTTGATACATTTTCTTTTATTCCAAATTTAGATGAGTTGGAAAAATTCAGATAACAATTAATGCCAATAAATTATTCGTGAAATAATGTGCTCAATTACCAATTCTCGACTGAATTTATAATTACTTTACTCTAATTTTTGCCTACTATTTTATTTGACAATAATTGGGCATGTGACAATGAACCATAATTTGTCATTGAAATTTGAAACTTGCGTTAGAACTGGCAGCATCGATGAACTGGATCAATTTGATTGAAAAAAATAAGTAGAAGACTATGTTGAGTAATTGTTTGACATAAATTTTGCATTCTAAGGTATGTAGTATTTTCTATTCGGAAAAAGAAAGATGATTCCCTCAGCTTAACACCTAAAGAATGAAATGGACAACTGAATCTGCGTTATTTAAAACTACTTGAAATATTTGACATCATGCATATTTGGTTTTGTTGTGCCTCCTATCATGCCTTTTGATAATTTTGTGTTGTCAGTGGACTGCTTTTCTGGACAAACAACGTAGCCATCAAGAGAAAGTAAATGTGTGGGAAATCAAAAAATTAGGGTGAAATATGTTATAGTCATTTGATTATACTAAGTTTTCTCCCCTGATAATTGCACGAAGTATTGTAGTTTTTCTGAGATAAATTTCAATTGAAGTGCTTGGGTTTGTTCTGTCACTTTGAGCAGTCATAGCGTTTAGTGATCACATTACTGAGATTTGAGTGGAAATCAAGGCTTTATCCAATTGTGCTGTGTTTGCTGCCACTTGGCATTTTTGTATGGATTGTGAGGCTGAGATTTTTCAGGAAAATTTTAAGGCCAAGAGAATAATATTTTTCGCTCTACAAGATGTGACATTTTCTCATTTTTGGGTGTTTTTTTGAATTATATAAGATAACATAGGAATGATAGCATTCATCTTATAGGATTGTAATTTTGTTTTGCTATCTTTTTCTGAACATTATATTCTCCAAGCAAGTAGAGTTCACTTTGTTTTTCGGGTATGAGTGATCTTACTCTGGCCTGCATACTACTTATTCTTTTTCTTTGTGATGCTAAGTTGTATTCCCAAGTATTTCAGTCATCAATATTGTTTTTGAGCATAGTTTACTTTCTTTTGATGTAGGGTTTCTTTCATATTGCTGGAACAGTTCCAGATG
>QANZ01012210.1:206181-257706 GCA_003254925.1 Chamaecrista fasciculata
CATTTTATCAAATTCCCCCTTATTTTTAATGCATATAGGTTGCTGCCTTGCTGGTAACCGATTGCAGTTGTACATAAGATAAAACTGTTTTGCTTTTGATAACTAATTGATTATCTTATTAAGGTAGAGTGAATGAGTGGAGAACAACTTATGTAACTGGTGTCTGTTTACTTATTGATTATTTGTTGGGGCTTTAATAATTTCCAAGTTGCTTTTTAATGTTTGGCTACGTTGACTATTTGATGTGTGGGGCCTGTTGTCGACTATTTTTTGATTACCAGTATCCTTACTTTCTCTCTATATCTTCTACACCCTATTTTTTATGTCATCTTCAAATGGTACATGATATTCTAAGGTATGTATGAACCCTCATTAAGTGACTTGTATCTTTAGTGTGGAAATGGTAGGAAAAGGTGCATCCAAGGTTTGTTGCCTTAGGTTTACATGCAAAGATGGTGACAATTTTAGTTGAACAGTGGGCTTGTCTGACCCCTGCTGTACCATCTATCCATTTTAGAGGCATTAATAGGAACTAGGAAGATTTTTTGGCAGCTTGCTCTGTTTGTGGATTCGTGGCATTTATGAGTGTGGCAATATGGTAGAATGTGTTATTGGAATCTTCTGTCACACCCATGGATGTCTTTTAGGTTTCCCCTCGGTTCTGTTCATTGGTGTTGATCCCTTTGTAACTTACTTATTTACACAGATTTTTTGCCATTTGGTATCTTAATGTAAAATTTTTATAGAAATTAGAAACTTCATAATTACTGTGTGCATTTTATGTATGATATTTGTGGACTTTCCCAGAAGTTATCATTCAAATTATACAGGGTTCTTGTTGATTTTTATGCCCAGTTGTATATTTGGATAGGGTTGGCTTCTTTAATAGCTCCACTAAAGTACTAAAGTAGTTTTTTTTGGCTCATAATTCAGAGTCTATCACAGTTCAATCTTCCAGTTTCACTTCCAATTGCACACCTTATGGGGGCACCTGCTGCATCTGGACCTTTACATTCAATAAGTGCTTCAACCACTACATTGAATAGCAAAGGTATACATGGCAAAGTCGGAAAGTCTGGAATAAGTGATGATGGTTTGGCTTTGGGTGGAGCATACCCTGGTCCTGGTTGCTCAAGTGGAGCTGATCTTTATGATCCTGATCAACCCCTTTGGAATGATGGCGGTATTGACATCAAGTGCACTCCTCACTCTGCAATCATCCAAGATTGAAGATATAGAGCCCTTATCTGGCGATGCTTCTTCTGATAGGCATAATGCAAAGTTATCCTCTTCTTTCATTTCACAGGGTGCTAGTTCATCTGTCTGGGCTAGAATCGGTGGTTCTAAAAACAGATCTGATATGAAGGAACGAATTAATCCTATGATGGGTCCCACTAAATATCCTGAGAATCAATTAAAGGAAGATAATGATGAATTAACATGTTTCCAAAATGCATCCCATCATGGGAAGCGAATGATTGTAGATGATTCTGGCCCAAAATCCTTGGGCACACCTTTAAAGGCACAGACTGATATGCGTAACATCCGGAAACCATCGCAAAAGGCACTGCGTACTTTATTTGTGAATGGCGTACCACAGAAAAGCAACCGAAAAGAGGCTCTTCTTTCTCATTTTCAAAAATTTGGGGAGGTCATTGACATTCATATTCCATTGAACAGTGAACGTGCATTCGTCCAGTTCTCTAAGAGAGAAGAGGCTGAAGCTGCTTTGAAGGCACCTGATGCTGTAATGGGTAATTGTTTTATTAAGCTATGGTGGGCTAACCGTGATAGCATTCCTGATGATGGCATTATCAGTGGCAATGGTGTAACTGCAACTGCCCTTGGGCATTCATCTGCTTTTGCTCCATCCCATACAGTTGTCACTGAGAGGGGTAAAGAGATCCATCAAGCTACTGCTTCAAAGACTATTTCTGATGCATCACCAGCTTTAGATCAACCTAAGCCTGTCATAGCCAATGGACCCAAGGTCGTACCTCCTACGCAAAAGAAGCTTGAAAACTTAGAGCAGCTGAAGGAAGAATTGCGCAAGAAGCAGGAAATGCTGGATCAAAAGCGGAATGAGTTCCGGCGCCATTTGGACAAACTTCAGAAACAAGTAAAACCTAAATGTCCTCACATTATTTAGCAATGCATGTTTCTTTTATCCAAAATATTATATATCCAAAAAAAAAAAGCACGTTTCTTTGGATGCTTATGACCTTTTGGCTGTCAAAGTTCTTAGGCTTAGCAATTCATTAATAGTTAAGGATACCAAGTAGCAATTTATTGGAATGGCTTGAAAGCGTTAAATCAACTTTAAGATCTTAAAAATCTAGACATGAAAGAATGCTAATTAGGGATAAAATTTATAAATATATCTTTCTTCTGCTACACTGTGCTTCAGGTGCTTATATTATGGGCACCATTTCCTTTTAGCATATCACATTCTTAGAACTTAGAAATATTATTATAACCTATTCTAAGATTTCACTTAGCAACCTAAGCTTTTGAATGGAATTTTGGTTCTTGACATGCATGTTCTTAAAAACTTTGATCTTTCGCAGACTACAGGACTCAAGGGTGAAGTAGTTACTGAGCAAGCTGCTAAGAAACCCAAAATAGTCGTGGCTGCTGATGGTACCAAACTGGTTTCGCCTCAATTGTCTGATTCTGGTTTTGGTACGGCATCTCCACGTTCGGAGACAATAGCTGATAAGAACAATCCACGGGGAAATCCTGTATCTCAAAGTCCTAAAGCAAGTGCACTAATTGCACAAGAATCTATAGGCTTGAAGCAGCCTATTCGACCATATGCACCTGTAAATAGATACAAACTGGACAATCGTCCCACGGCATTTAAAATTATTCCTCCTTTACCAGCTGGACTAGCAAATGTAAGTCATCTCTCTATCTCTGCTTTGTCATTTTTTAGTCTGACACCTGATTGAGACACATACCCGTTTAGACATTTATCCGTCAGAATAGTAAGCGGCATATTTACCAAACACGATCCAACATATTTGTAGTCTATAATATTAATTGTCTTTTAAAAGCCTGAACAATTAAGGATATGTATGAAGAAAAGAGCTGTTTCTCTCCTGATTTGATTAGTTTTCTGTTGTAGCTTCCTCTGTAGCTCCGGAAGGGAAAAAAAAAAGAGAGAAGACTACAAAACTTAAATGGAAACTAGAGGTTACTATCCATATTACTGGGATACACTAGGTATCATACAATGAATGAAAGAGTTGCTCTACTACTACTACTACCGATGCCATAGTGCACCTTGGGGTGTTTCTTCTCATGCACTGTTTGGGGTGTGACTTGTGAGAGATCTGGGAGAAATACAGAGGAAGTCAAGAAAGGATTGACTCAATCCAGTTTTGTGACCATTTGATGGAGGGAAGGGAGAGAATTTAGAGTAATTGAACTTCTATTTGGTTCATTTTTTCAATCCTCCAGGCTCCATTATTTAAGCTGGTATTGGTTCAAGAGTTGTAGGACCCACATTATTCTTTATAGGATCCTCATTCTTATACAAAATAAAATAATGCTCCCATACTCCTCCTTCCTTTCCCTTCCGTTTACTACATTTTTTCACTCTTCCTCTTAAAAAAGTAATCAAAGTTTTCATTTCTTAGATCTGCTCACTGTCTCGTGGCTTCATTCTTCATCGCTGAAGTGGTAAGACCTGTTCTCAAGGCAGCAGAAGGGGCTGTCAACATAGTTGACTATGTTCCGTTTTTTTTTGTTTTTTTTCCCGAGTTTACTCTTCTTTCCTGCATATTTGAGTTTGCTGATCAGTATCCCCATTATGATATTACAACTTTTATTCTCTGATTTCCCTATGAAAATTGGAAGTACAGGTCACAAGAGGTGGCACGAGGCTTTGGTACCACCTTTTACTTATGTACTTATGTTGCATTGTGAGCTTAAGTATGTCTGTTTGGGATCATGGAGGAGGATAGAAAGGAAGGGATTGCTTTATTAAAATATTTTCCTTGTGGGAGTTACTAACACTGAGGGGATGACGATGTAGGACTTTCAACTAAGCTTTCAAAATCCTTTAGAGTTCTCTCTCCTTATATTTAAGTTTCCCTAATTTGGGGGATTTTTGAGCAGAAAGATTATCTAAAGAAGCAGAAGGAATTATCATTTAACCATCCCTTCTTCATTCTCTCCTTTCATTTTTGTGGATCCCCTTCTCTTCTCTTTCCAACTCTTGAACATATTCTTAGATTCCGCCCCATTAGAAAAGCATCATGATTAGACTGATTTTGAGCCATTATCCAACTTGTAGATGACGCATCTGATTTTTGCTAGAACTAATACATATCCATGTGTAGAACATGGATGACTCTGGCTATGTGTTGGACATGGATGCTGCACAATACTAGATTTGTTGGACACGTGGTCATACATTTCAGAAAAGAATTATATATATTTTTTGGCTCAAATAGAACATCTTGATGAGATTAGAAGGGTTCTTTCCTGCTTTTAATTGTGCATGATTAATATGAATGTTATAGGTTAGCACATACAATGTTATTATTTTAACCAGTTCATTGACACTAGTAATTTTTGTCTTTTAGGCTGCTATTTTGAAGGAACACTTTTCACCCTATGGTGAGCTTTCTTCCGTTGAGCTAGAAGAAGTTGGAGTCCATGATAGCAGCCAATCAGAGGCACGTATAAGTTTTGCGACTCGTCAAGCAGCTGAGAGAGCATTTATTAATGGTAAATGCTGGAAAGACCATAATCTCAAATTTATGTGGCTGACATATAGTAGCTCTAGCAATGACTCTGGCGGTAGAAAAGTATCTTCAGCTGCTCCCAAGGAGCCTATAGATACAGATGATCACCCAGAAGATAAAGACCTTGTTATGCAAGAAGTAACTATATCTGGAGATAAAGAACTTTCAGATTCTGGAACCAAAACCAATAATTGTTTGGAGCAAACTGATGTTCAGCCAGAAGATAAAGACCATGCTATGTTAGAAGTTATTACTACATCATGGGATGAAGAGCCCTTAAATTCTGGGACTAAAAATGGTTTGGAGCATACAAAAACAGGTGAAGATCTTCAGAGCAGTCAAGTTTCTTCTGCGGAACAATCACCTGAAGGCGATGTCTCACCTGAAGGCGATGTCTAGACGTTGAGGATCTGCTAATAGTCAGATTTGTACAGCGAGGTAAAACGTTTAATCTTTTGAATTCTTATTTTGAGGAGAGTACTTTAGTGGTTTCTACAAATTCATTTTTCCATATGTTCCTTTTTTTTATGATGCTCGAGACATGTAAGAAGGATTTTCTTTTCTTTTTTGACTGCTGCCTGGATTGGGTGGTATAGTTTGAATGTTACGTAACGTTGTTTGTCAGCTTAGGCATTCGTAGGTTCAGCAGGTTCAAAATATTAAAGTTGAATATTATGTTGAAAACAATTGAAGTTATATAGCAAATATTTGGGATCCCCCTTCCCTGTATTAAAATATAATTGAAGCGGGTAGTTTTGGTAATTAGCCCTTGTTTGCTTATACCTTTATTTCACTTGTCAATGGAATTTTCGTTTTTTTCAATAATGGTATAGAGATTAGACAAAGGTATTATTTTGTGATTCATTACATGGGTCATATACTGATATTTTCATACATTTCATTAACATTTTCCCCCACATTTGGTTGTTTATTAAAAATGTGGTATCTTTTATCACTCTTACGTTAATTGGGTCAAACAAAAAGTTTATTCGAACTTCCAAGACACGTTTTTTTTAACAAAAAGTTTAGTCTTCTGCTCTAGTGTCTAACTCTTTTTGGTTCTTCATTTAAGGTGATAAAGCAAGCTTCACAAATGACAATTATGATTAAAAAACAAGACAGCTAATCCTACTTCGGGAAACACCGTCGTAGACCCTATTTTAAATGTCAAATGCAGAGGGAAAGCTTCATGCTAAGTGAAATAGATATGAATTGTTGTGTTGTTGAATCTAACGGAGAATTGCAAGTGTAGTTGAATCTAACGTAAAATTTATAATATTTTTCAATTTTTGTAATACTATCATACTAAAATACAGAATAATATTTTTATTTACATTTACAATTTAAATAAATATCTGATTATCTGGTAGAAGCTAAGTTTATGTTTGCTATGAGATTTCTCTAATTATATAAAAATATTAATAAAAGAACTGAATATTTAGTGCTACAGCTCTGTTATCGAATCATTACTTCAGTATTTACAAACTCATAAATTTAGTTATCCCATTTATTTTATTTGTTATTATTATTTAAATAAAAACCCATTATTCATCGATCATCGTCAATACAACACGACATAGAGACTTCAATATGACAATAGAGCTTATAAGTTATATCCTGCACTTAAAATATTTTTTGATTTTAACATTTTAAATTCTATGAAATTTTAAATATTAGAAGTTTGAATTATCATAACTCAAAATTTTGACATGACATAAAAATAAAGAGTTTAAAATATCACAATTTAAATCTTAATAATTAAAATATTACTTAGACATAATAAATAGTTTTGTATTTATGTTAAAGAAAAGTTTAAAACTAAAAATTATAAATAGTAAAAATCAAAATTGTACTATAAAGTCTTACTATAATAAATAAAAGAAATAACTTATCCTTACAAAAACAAAAATAACTTCTAAATATAAATGATTATGTTATGTGTATTAATAAATATGTAATGTGTATCAATACTCAATAGTGTTGTATTATGTTTGGAAGTAAGATGTTAGTTTCTCAAATGATTATTAAATTTGGGAATTTTTTATAAATTAAAAAAAATTCAAATTTCACTATTAAGATAAAATGTGCAATTTCATAAAAAAAAAAAAATATCTTACAAAATTACCATGAGATTTGAGTTATCAAGAATTCTTACTCAAACAAAGAATTTTATTCTGAGGTCATTTAAATACCTTCAAATTTAACTTTTCTCCATAAATTTATCTTGTCCAAACACAAACTTAACCAAAAGGAGGGGAAAAAGTGTTTGTCTTCGTTTACGTGTAAGATTCTTGTATGCACATCCAGGAAACGGATAATACTGAGACCCATAATTTGGAGATATTATTACATCATCATTATATCCACTAATTGTAATGAGAATATGTCCTGATACCAGGAAAACTAAAGAACTAAAATTCTCAAGACAGATTTTTTCCTAACTCATCCCAATTTTTTATTTCCTCCAAATTAAATCACGCAATAATAACAGCTAGAATCCAATTATGTACATTAGGGATCAAGGAGTCTAAAATTCAACTGTATTCTGGAGAAAAACAAATACTGCACCATGGATTCCATTTAGCAGTTCATCTTTCTATACTGTGAAACATGCTCATTGTAGACCCAAAACCCAAGCTTTCCATTTCCAACATTCTTTACAAATATGAAGAAAGGCCCTCCAAAGCCGATACAAATACCAGAAACCAAATTCAAATCCATACTTTTTCTTCACCACAAAGGCTTTGGCTCTTCGATTTCTTTCAACCAGGAAGGCTGTGACAACAACATGCAAAGCGCATTGGTAATAATTTTATTACCAACTGTGGTGACTGCAGTCTTTTGCTCACAGATATTAGATCTCCCCAGAGCCTCAGGTTACAATGCTGAGTGTGTGATCAAATCAGTTGCTTAATGTTTAGGTCACCCCTATACCTAAATATAGTAACCATATTTTAAAAGGCCATATAAGAGAATTATCCCTTCAGTGTGCTGATCCTATTGCACCATTGATCATTGTATCTGGTAGTCAAATATGTATGCAAACATACACCTCAACAATATACTAAACTTGAAGCATGTGGAGGTGGTTCCCCAACTTCTCATAGTCTGATTTCACAGTTTTCTGCAATCCATGGATCACATACCTGCATGTCAAACTATTTGGAGCATATCCCACTTTTAGCAATCTATCTTGAAGCTCCATTACATTGGCCACACTACCGACCTCGGAACATACTTTAACCAGTGCATTGTAGCTTTCGTTATCATAAACTTGAAACTCCATGGCAAAGAATTTCAATAATGACTCTGCTTTATCAACATTCTTTTCCTTGCAATAAGTATTTACCAATGCCCTGCTTAGTTCAAGATCAGGTAGAAAACCCGTTTTAACCATTTCTTCCAACAAGGCCTCGGCTTCCTCAGTTCTGTTTTTCCTGCAGAAGCAGCATATAATAGCTCTGTATGTTGCAGAATTTGGTTTCATACTCTTCTCTACCATCTCTGATTTCAAAATCACAGCCTCTTCCACATTATCAGATATACATAGAGACTCGACCATTTGATTATATATACTTTCTGTTGGCATGTAACCATCCTGAGAAATCCTCACTAGAAAGCTTCTGGCAGCAAATGGTCGCCCTTCTCGACACAATGCAACTAAAAGATAATCATACACGTCATTAGGAATCTTAATTGCAAATCTCTGAAGATCCATAACCAAATTCAACGCTGCAAGCAGTTTTCCATCTCTTCCATATCCTTCAACAATAAGCCTACAGGTGAAACTGTCAGGGCAAATCCCATTACCTATCATTTCATACAACAGCGATCTAGAGACTTGCAATTTACCTTCTTTGCAGTAACCAAATATGAGAGTATTATATGACACAATATCAGGACTTAGCCCTCTATGAACCATCTGATGAAAAAGTTGATGAGCCTCTCTGATCTTCCCTTCTCTACAAAGACCATAAATCAAGGCGGTATACGTAATCACATCGGGCATCACACCCCTCCGGTACATAATTCTATATAGATAGAATGCATTATCCAATCTTCCTTTTCTGCAATAGCTACTAACCAGTGTGTTATATGTAACTAAGTCAGGTTCAAATCCTTCTTCCATCTTCTCCAAGAATCCATTCACCTTGTCGGTATCCCCAATCTTGCACAAAATATGTGTCAAAATGTTGAAGGTGTAACCATTCCTGTGTATTCCTAGCCTTCCCATCTCTTCACATACTTCCCAACAGTGACCGATATAATTGAACTTGGATAACCCACTTAATAGACAATTGTAGACAATAACACTAGGCATAAAACCAGCTGCTATGGTCTTCCTGAAAGTTCTAAACCCCATTTCAACCATACCCACTTTCAAGTAAGCCTTAATGAGAATATCGAAGATAACAGGATCCCAATTACAATCATCAGCACACACAACCAAATTTTGAAAGATATCTTCATCCGGAGAATTTCCCTTAATCAATTGTATCAATTCGGACAACAATTTCATGGCCTCCGAAAACATTCGTGACCAAGCTAGAATGTGAACAGTAATACAATAGTTCTGCACGGTGGGCGTGATGCCCAATTCATCTTTAACCCAATTGAAAAATGTGAGAGCCGAAGAGGAATCAGATTGGCACCTCAGCAAAACCTTTGAAATTTCAAGGGCGCCCATATGTGGAAGAATCTCTTTGATGTCATTCTGAAGAAGAGAAAGATGGGAATTTTTCTGTTTAAGGTTTGAACAAATGAGGTTAACTACATTGTTAGGGTTTTGTGTGGGGGCAAGAAAATTGTAAAGCGGATTGGAAATCGGTTTCGAGTGAGAATTCGGTACAACTAGCAGAGAAGAAGATGACGACGAAAAGGAAGATGATTTTGTGAAACTTGTGTTGAAGAACGATGATGAAAGCAAGAAGGGTTTTGCAGAGCCCCCCCATTGAGAGTAAAAATGGCGGGAAGGAGCAATGAGAGGGATCGAGGCTGTGATAGGGTTTCATCTGATGAGGGTTTGCGATCGAGCGAGGAAGACGATCTTCTTCCCAGGAGTACGAAGAAGGTGAAGGGAGATGAGGCTGATTTTACTGGAGATTTCTCTGGTCTGAGAAGCTATGCAGATCTTGAAGTGATGGAGGAATTCGAGAGTCCAAATCGGAAGTCGTACTGTGCGATTGTAACTGGTGCTGATGATGTTGATGTGATGGATGGAATTGAAGGTGAGGATGATAAGTTCAGTGTTGAAGATGTTGATACTGGATCGAGAAGGGAGGAGGAATTAGAATCGGAAGTACCTGCAGAAGAGAGTTATGAGATAATTGAACATCCAAAAGGTAAACATTCAGTTCCTGAGTTTATCTTTTCTAAGAGAGTTGAGGAAAGAATTTGTGTGCCTTTCAAGAAAGCGATTGTGGTTAAACTGTTAGGCAGAATGATAGGAATTAAAGCCTTGGAATCTAGATTGAAGGATATGTGGGGAAGGAAAGGGGAATTATCGGTGACAGATGTGCCTAATGACTACTATATTGTGCTGTTTGATTCTAAAGATGATTATGAGTATGCTATTGAAGGTGGACCTTGGATGATATATGATCATTACCTTATGGTTAGTGTTAGGAATTGTGCCCTAGGGCCAATCCTCTTTTATATATGTTATGAACATATGGATTAATTTATAGAGATAAATTAATGGTTTTCACATTATTAGCATGTTTACTGTGATAACGTCCATGATTGATTATAAGATAATTAATCTAAATCTGTCCCAGATCGATTGTTTTCGTGGGAGCGAAAATGAACTAAGATCAGCATGACCTCAGTGCATAGGGATGCACGCACTAGATGCTGGAATGAGAGTCATGGTGCAATTACGTAAGGGGTTACGAGTTGCTGGACTGACCCGGAGAGTCCTGCATGGGTTTAGTCATCAGCTTGCCTCTCTTGTACACCTATCACGACGCCTTAGACCTGAGGTCATCATTATTCCGGCGTTGCAGTTGTCAGACTTTGGCTTAGTCTAACGTTGCCCGTAGCAGGGTAGCCATAAGGGCTAAGTACGGGTCTGGTTGATTGCCGTGCTGAGGAATGTGGACTGACCAAAATAGGGTTTTGTTCCCCATCAGATGGGAGATATCTTACTGGCGCCCTCGATGAGTCTGTCCAAAGAAAGAGTGGCCACTCAGTATATTGGGACTTACTCAAGGAAATCGAGAAAGTAAAGGTTTGGAACATGGATGACTTTCTTGTGCTTGATCTATAACCAAGATATCGCAGAACAATAGGGTCGGTACCATGGAGGTACGAAGGTTAAAATCGGTTTTGGTAACAAACGATCACTCACGTGTTTTGGGTAGTCGTGATGGCTTGCTAGAGTCCGCTCACGACTTGTAGGACATGGGGATGACCTACTGCCAACTTCACGTGGGGCCTGCTGGGTCACACACGAGCAGGATTAGAACACACTTTATAAGGGACACGAATTAGGGTAATTCGTGGGTCACTCCGGTGGCCTAATTTAAGACACAGAGGAAATGTCTGGGACATTATGTCTTGTCTTAAATTTTCTACAGTTGTGAAGTATTTAAATTTGTGAGACAAATTTAAATATAATAATTGTTAAATGATTAATAGGGATTAATTATTTACAATTTAAATATTAGGGAAAATAATTCAGATAAGTTTCCTAAAAGTTAGGAAATTATTGAATTATAAAATTCCCCAATATTGTTGAGAGGGTGGCGCCTCTTATTGCCTTTTTATTAATAAAAATGTTTTATTAATTTAAAGTCATGAATTTGAATTCAAAAGATTTGATAGAGATATCAAAAGATTTGAATTCAAAAGATTTGGTGAGATCTCAAAACAGGATCTTTGGAGAATCATGACTTCCTAAGAGTTAGGAAGGTTTTTGATTTATAAAATTCCAAAGGAATTTAGAGGAGGATGGCGCCATGCTTAGTGGATGTTTGGGGAGATTTGATCTCCCAAATTGATTCCCTAAGATTACGATTTGAATTTAAATTTAATATTATGGTAATATTATAATTTGAAATTCAAGTCATGAAGCCATATTATTATGATTATAGAATTATAATAATGCTCTAAAATAATTATATATAGATATATATAAAGGTGCTAGGCGCCTATATTTTGAGACACACAAGTGTAACCCTAATTTTGGAAATTCATCTTCCTCCTTGTAGAGAGAGAAAAAAACGCCACCTCCATAGCTAGAGAGAGAAAATTCGATTTTCCTAAAGAGTTAGTGAAAATTCGAATTGTTCTACCTTTAGGGTTTTGAGAGAAGAAGAACAAAGGAGTTTTGTTGCTGTCTTCTGCTCTGTTGCGCCACCTAAGCCTGAATTCAGAGAAGGAGTTCCTGAGTTCAACAACTGTAGATTCAATCCCAAGTTTCTTTGGAGAAAGAAACAAGGAGGCTAGCACCTCGTGTTCGGGAAACTGTTCGTGTGGATTACCGGTGGAGGAAGGACGTGCAAACGGACTTCTAGACTCACAAAGTTCAACCATCTGATTGAAAGCTTGAGGTATAACACTTTTCATATCTGGTTTTAAATTCAACTAGCGGATCTCAGGGTGGGATTTCTCCTGGGGAGCGCAAGTTTTTTTTTTATTTTACAGTTCTTCCGCTGCGTGTTTTCCCCGGGAATTCCCAACAGTGGTTAGAACATGGAATATTCAGTTTGATCCCTGGACTGATTCGGTTGAAAATGTTATGGTTTGGGTGAGATTTCCAGATTTGCCTTTGCAATATTATGATGAGTATGTGTTGAGGGCGTTGGGAAATAAAATTGGTAAAACAATTAGGGTGGATTTGACTACTTCTAAATTGAGTAGAGGCAAGTTTGCTAGATTATGTGTGGAAGTGGATGTGTCAAAGCCGCTATTGCCTTTATTCATTTTGAAAGAAAGGGAATATAGAGTGGAATATGAAGGTTTGCATACATTGTGTTTTAATTGTGGAAGATTTGGGCATGTGAACTCTGAATGTCCAGAGAGAATAGAGGTGTGTACTAATGGTGAAGTGGATGTTAATGTGAGGGGAATTCCTGAAGATAATGGTGAAGGTTTGTATGGCCCTTGGACTGTGGTGAAGAAAACAAGGAAGAAGAAGGATGATTCTAAAAGAAATGCTCCTGTTCAGAAAGAACCTGATGTGAAAGGGTCCAGATTCAGTACTCTGGTTGGTTTGGAGGCTGAGGGTGAACAAACTGAGCCTAGTGAAGAGACTGTGAGTAAAGGAGAATCTCCTCGGACTAAGGATAATTCACAAGTTTTGTCGAATAGGAGGAATGAGAGGATGAATGGGAGAAGAGTGCTGGGGGTTTCTGATAAAAATAATGTTATGGGGTTGCATAGGGGGAATGCTGGATATGGTAAGGGAGAGGTTGTGTCTAGGGGAACTCCTAGTGGGCAGAGGGAGATGAAAGGGAGAGTTGGGAAGGAAAATATAAGAAGTGTGAATGAGGGAAGGGGTTTGTTGGGAAGAGATACATTTTCTCAAGGGAGTTTGGAGGTTGGGATGAGTTCTGGGAGTGTGGGAGAGGGTTTAAAAACTGGGGTGGTGAGTGAATATCTGGCAAGGTTGAAGGAGTTGGGAGAGAAAAAATTGTATAATATTAAAAATAAACCTCCAGATGCCAGTATTGATAGGGGTGGAAGTAAAATCAATGTTGTTGTCCCTCAAAGTAGGGTGTCCTCTCCTGTGAAGGGGGATGATGATGTCTCTATGTGTGTGGATTAACTCTGTGTTGTTTCTTTATGGATAGAAGAATTGTTGTTTGGAATTGTAGGGGTGCTGGGAGTGAGTGCTTTGTGAGAAGTGCTCGTTTGGTTGTTGGTGATTCTAAACCTAATGTTTTGGTGTTATTGGAAACAAGAGTGGATGCTAGGAGGGCTTCTGATATTTGTAAGAGGATTGGTTTTGCTGATGTTTTTGCTGTTCCGGGTATTGGCTTTGCAGGGGGAATATGGGTTGCTTGGAATAAGGACTACGTTAATGTCAAAATTGTTGAGGTGTGCCAGCAGTTCTGTCATGTGGATTTGTGTTTTCAAAATGGAGTGTGTTGTTTGGCTACTTTTGTTTATGCAAGTCCTAATGAAGAGAATAAGAGGATGTTGTGGGAAAGGTTGGAGGTTATGAGTTCGAGTATTTTGAGTAGTTGGATGGTGGTGGGGGATTTTAATGATATTAGGGGATCAAATGAGAAGTATGGGGGTGCTCAAGTTAATAACAGGAAGTGTGATCTTTTCAATAGTAGAATTCATGAGTGTGGTTTCTTGGAGATTGACTCTATAGGGCCTCTTTACACTTGGAGGGGGCCTGTGGTTGGTAACTATGATAGAATTTATGAGAAACTGGACAGGGGTTTTTGTAATGAGTCTTGGAGAGTTGAATTTCCTGAGGGGTTGTGTAAGGTGCTTCCTAGGTTGGGTACATCTGATCATAATCCTATGTTATTTCTTCTTGATGGTTTATGCAATAGTGGAGGCCCAAGACCTTTCAGGTTTGAGAAAATGTGGTTATCTCATGAAAAATTCTTTGATTTTATTAATGATAAATGGGATGACCAGGTGGATGTTAACAAAGCTCTTGGAGTGTTGGCTGGGGAGTTAAGGGAATGGAATTGGGAAGTTTTTGGGGAAATTAAAAGGAGGAAGAATACTTTGTTAAAAAGATTAGGTGGTATTCAGAGAAAGAAGCCATGTAATGGAGCGGAAGCAAGATATTTGTTTATTCTGGAAAGAAGGTTGCAGGAGGACTTGAATAAAATTTTGCAGCAAGAAGAAGTTCATTGGCATCAAAAGTCTAGAGGGGAATGGATTAGTGGAGGAGATAGAAACACTAGATATTATCATCTTAAAACGGTTGCTAGGAGGAAGAGGAGTAAAGTTGAGATGTTAAAAAATGAGTTGGGGGAGTGGGTGGAAGATAGTGAGGAAATTAAGAGAATGGTTGTTGACTTTTTTAGTAATCTGTTCTCTGATGAAGGCACACAAGGATGTTATGAGGATTGTCCTAGTGGTTTTGAAGCTATTTCTAATGATGACCAGTTCCAGTTAATGAGGATGGTGACTGACGATGAGGTGAAGAAAGCCATGTTTGCTATTGGGCCTGATAAGGCTCCGGGGGAGGATGGGTTTTCGGCTATGTTTTTTCAAAGATGTTGGGATAAGGTGGGGGGAAGTGTTTGCAATCTGGTGAAGGGTGTGTTTAGTGGGGAGTTTGATCTTGGGGAGATTAATAAAACAGCTTTGGTTCTTATTCCTAAGGTGGAAAAGCCGGAATTGATTAATCAGTTTAGGCCTATTTCACTTTGTAATGTGATTTATAAAGTAATTACTAAGTTGCTGGTGAATAGATTGAAGTTGGTGCTTCCTAAATTGGTGTCACCTTTTCAGTCTAGTTTTATTCCCGGGAGACATATCCAGGATAATATTGTGGTTGCCAAAGAAGTGTTCCATATTATAAAAAGACTTAAGGGGAAGAAATGCTACTTTGCTGTGAAGATTGATTTAGAGAAAGCTTATGATAGAATGAGGTGGCAGTTTTTTGAAGATGTTTTGGGGGAATGTGGTTTGCCTATGGAAATTAAAGAGTTGATCATGAAATGTATTTCTACAGTTTCTACTAGAATTATCTGGAATGGTTCTCTTACTGATGGGTTTGTTCCTTCTAGGGGGATTAGACAAGGAGATCCTCTCTCTCCTTATCTTTTTGTCCTTGGGATGGAAAAACTTTCGCATGTGATTTCTAATGCTATGCATCAAGGTTTATGGAAGACTATTAAGAATGGGAGAGGGGGTCCTGAAATCTCTCATTTGATGTTTGCTGATGATCTCATTATTTTTGGGGAGGCTACTAAAGATCAAGCTAGAGTTATGAAGGGTTGCCTTAACCTGTTTTACTTTGTTTCTGGTCAAAAAGTCAGTGAAGTTAAATCTGGTATATTTTTTTCTCCTAATACTGATCAGGGAGTTAGAGATAGCATTTCTAATGTTTTGAATATTAGAGAAAGAGAGGATTTAGGTCTCTATTTGGGAATTCCTCTTCTTCAAGAAAGTTCTAGAATTAAAAGTTATAAATTTGTTCTAGATAAGGTAAAAAAGAGGTTGGCTGGTTGGAAAAGAAGGTGTTTGAGTCTTGCTGGGAGGGTGACTCTTTCTAAATCTGTTATTAGTTCAATTCCTGTGTATCCTATGATGGTGACTAAGCTTCCTAAGTCTATTATTAATGATATTGAGAGGCATGAGAGGGCTTTTATTTGAGAGGCAGGAGATCACATCCCATTGGGTGGAATACTATTGTTAAACCAAGGGAGTGTGGGGGAATTGGGATTAGAAGTCTTGGTCATATGAATGAGGCTTGTCTTGCGAAATTGGTGTGGAGATTGAGGTCAGGGGAGAAGGGTTTGTGGACTGAAGTTTTGAAGTATAAATATAATAAGGGAAGGGATTTTGTTGGGGAAGTTTGTAGAGGTGGGAATCCTTCGCATTTATGGGGAGATTTGTATGGGATTTGGGAGAAGGTTGATAAGTTGTGTGGTTGGGAGGTTGGTAATGGGGAAGATATTAACTTTTGGAAGGATAAGTGGGTGGGATTATTACCTCCTTTGTGTTCTATGGTGGAGGATGATGTGTTAATTCAGAATGGGAATGTTAAAGTGGCTGAGATGGTGCTTGATGATGGAAGCTGGGATTTTAATGCTTTTAGTTCTGTTGTGCCTGATGAGGTGTGTGAGTGGATTCGTGGTATTCATCCTCCTTTGGAGAATTCCATTGACAAATTAAAGTGGCTGGGGGAACATAACGGGAAGTTCACTGTAAAGAGCTGCTACCAGAATTTTATAGGGGAAGCTTTGGGCATTAAGGATAAGAAATGGAAGCTTATTTGGGATTGGAAGGGTTTGGAGAGGATGAGATATTTTTTATGGATGGTTGGCCATGAGAGGCTTAATACTAATTCGAGAAGAGCTGTGTGGTGTGGGTGTAGTGCTTTGTGTGTGTGGTGTGATAATAAAGAGGAAAATACTATGCATGTTCTCAGAGACTGTAGATTGGCTAAAGAGATCTGGGTGAGATTGTTACCTGATCGTGACAGGGTGGGTTTCTTCTCTGGAAACTTGTGGGATTGGTTGGATTTGAATTTGAAGAGGTTGAGTGGGACTGGGAAGGAAAATTGGGCGTCGATTTTCGTTGTGACTTGCTGGCTTCTGTGGAAATGGCGGAATAAGAGGATCTTTGATCCCTCTTTTGTGATGCCTTCGGATCCTGTGAGAGTTGTTGAGTGGTGGGTTTGTGAGATCAGTTTGGCGAATTCAAAAATGGATCCTTTATTCAGAAATAACGAAGACAATCAGAATTACCTATTGAAGTGGTGGCCTCTGATGTTGGGTTCTGTGAAAGTAAATTCAGATGCTGCTGTGATGCATGGTTCTAATTTGGCTTCGTGTGCGGCGATAATCAGAGACTCTAATGGGTTATGGTGTGGGGGTATGGCGAAGAAGTTGGGAAGGTGTAGTGTTCTGATTGCTGAACTTTGGGGTATTCTTGAAGGTTTGATCTTGGCCTGGAATTTGGGGTTCAGAGATGTTGTCTCCGAGTCGGATTCGCAAGTGGCTGTTAATACTGTGCTGAAGAATTTGGAAGAAGATGATGATGGGGTTGGGGTGGTTCGAAGCATTCAAAGGAGATTGAAGATGAATTGGTCGGTTAGGGTTTTTCATGTTTTTCGTGAATGTAATAGGTCGACTGATCTTTTGGCTGGGGTTGGTTTGTCTATGAGTGAGGAGAGGATGTTTTGGGGAAAGCCTCCTGATTGTCTAGGGTTAGTGTTGTTTGAAGATGGTATGGGGGCCTGTGTGCCAAGGGGTTTTTAGTTGGGTTGGGTTGTTTCTTTTGTTTGCTGGCCTTTTTGGCCTCTTCGTAATACCAAAAAAAACAAAAAGAAGGGTTTTGCAGATGTAGCGTCGTTCAAAGCAAGAAGGGTTTTGCGAGTATTAGTAAAGATTGAAGATTGAAACATTGAGTGATTACGAAGATGAAAGAAAAGAGATAGGCGGAGAAAGCATACCAAGAGGGGTCAGTGGAAAGTGGAAACCAATGGATTCAACGCTATGATTTTTTCAACTTACCTTCATTGAATTAACTACATTTTAATCCTCAAATTTATCTTAGAATTATGATTAAGTACCTAAATATTAAAAATACACATTCTAGCCTCTCATTTTTTTAATAAACATTAATAATTAATGTTCATAAAAATATTGGGGACTAAAAAGTATATTTAAAATATTTAATGACTAAATCTTAATTTTTAAACTAATTCAAAGATTTAGGCCAAAAAGAAAAAATCAAAGATCAAAAAATAAATTTTACAATTTAATTTTTTTAAGAATTGAGTCAATACCTTGTATACTGATAAGGTATAAATAGATTAAATTGTCAACAATTAAACTTTTAAGAATTAAATCAAACATTTCAAAAACAAATTAAAGATTAAAAATAGGCCAAAGTCTCAAATTGGTCCTTTATGTATGAGGTAATTTTCAAATTAGTCTCTTATCTTTCATTTATTTCAAATTAATCCTACATATTTTCATGATTTTTCAAATTAGTCCTAAAATTACTTAATGTGGTCATATCTCTCTTATTTTAAACTCAAATACTATGAATTCAGAGTTACGAGTTTTTGACAACTATTTTGATACCATTAATAAACAAAGTCAAATCAAATCGCAAAAGTGAATAACTCATTTCAGAGTCAAACAATTAAAGTCCGAATACGACGAATTTGAAGTTATGTCCTAATTTTTAAAGAGAGCCAACTTAAAACCTAACCCATACATAACAGACCAATTTCAGACTTTGGCCTTAAAAATAATAGGATAAATTCCACTTTAGTACCCTGTTCTATGGACCAATTCCACTTTGGTACCCTGTTTTTTCAAAAATATCATTTTGGTACCCTGTTCTTTCAAAAGTGACATTTTGGTACCTTGTTCTTTGGACCAAGTGACACTTTGGTACCCTGTTCTTTCACTATTTGTTACCCTATTCTATCTTTTTTAGGGTACCAAAATTTCACTTGGTCTAAAGAACAGAGTACCAAAATGTCACTTCTAAAAGAACCGGGTACCAAAATGACATTTTTGAAAGAACAGGGTACCAAAGTGTCACTTTTGAAAGAACAGGGTACCAAAGTGGAATTGGTCTATAAAACAGGGTACCAAAGTGGAATTTACCCAAAATAATAACATATGTATAATATAAGGACTAAATTACAAAATCTGTTACAATTAGTTTAGTCGTCCGATGGTAAATTACATAATAAGGCAAACAACCATACTGGCAAGCTTATGTTGATATATAATGGCAAGTAACCTTTTAAATTTTAATAATACATAGGTATGATCCTCATTGGCAATCCCATCCATCAATTCCATTCCACAAGACTATTGTGGGAATTGCAATACATGATCCTACCGATAAAACAATCTTGGTTTCTGAACAAGTCCAGCAACACTTCAGATATCTTCTTAAACCCAATCCAACAGCACATGCTCCTTTTACAAGGGAACTTTTGCTAACATGTAGAACCTGAAAATCCACACCATCAGTAAAATAGAACACTAGATCATTGCCTTTAACTACACTAGAATATAGAAATATTGGAACTTATGTAGTATGCTATAACAAGTAAACAAACTCATAAGGCTCCACATTTCTTTCTTGGAAATATTCCAGATTTTCTAATTGCTTTTTTAAAAAAGTAATTAAGCGCATCTGACTCATGCAAGCTAAGAAAAGGGGTAAAAGGAGATTCTCCTAAATCCTTAAACCAGACAAAGCATGATTTGTGGATATATTTAACAAGCAAATAATGTTTTATAATTTGCTGACAATATTGTTTCAAATAGAAATATCCAACTGCCATTAAAACATGAATGCTATATTGCATTGAATAAGGAACGAAATAATTATAAACATCACCAGATGTGTTTTGAAAAGAAAAAACCAGAATATAATCATAAATTCGGAAGCCAGAAAAATAAAAAAGGCTATGAGACAAAAGAAAAGAACTGAGTACCTCAATTAGTCCGAAGCTAGAGGCAGAGCTATCTACACGAAGGTAAGAGTATTGTGTATGAATAAGAATGAGGAGGATGCCATTTGACTGAAATGCCTAGGGCAATTTAGTATAGCATCCTCCCACATTATATACTTTTGTTTATTCAATGTGGAACTTTTCTCTCCAAATACGTAATGATAAAAGCTTCACACCACTTTCAATTGCTGTAAATGCTGGAGTAGACATTAGAATTGCACAACGCATTATTACCAAAAACAAGAAGACGTCGTACATCCCAAACAATAACAGAGTGTCTCCCAGTTACATTGGCTTTTAATAATGGCTACACACAAATGGGACAATATCTTTACTCCCAAACCGATAAGGAAATCCTCTCACCACAATAAGACAGATTAGTTTTAAGTGCTAACCTTCTTCGCTTGTTTGAAGAAGGTTAGCACTCAGAACTGATCTGCCATATTGTGGTGAGAGGATTTCCTTGTCGGTTTGGGAGTAAAGATATTGTCCCATTTGTGTGTAGCCATTATTAAAAGCCAATGTAACTGGGAGACACTTTGTTATTGTCTGGGATGTTCAGCGTCTTCTTGTTTTTGGTAATAATGCGTTGTGCAATTCTAATGTCTACTCCAGGATTGCAGCAGTTGAAAGTGGTCTGAAACCTCTATCATTATGTATTTCAAGGTGTCCAGGTGATGACACCATTCTCACCAACTCCTCCACTATGCTCATGTGACTTGACTTTGTCACCATGTGCAATGTTGTCTGCCCAAGCCAATTTAGTTTTACACTCCATCCATTTCTCGGGTGTGCTTTAATGATTGCTTTTGCATCAACCCCACTTGTTTTTGTTTATATACTTCTTCAGAATTGTGCCATCAAAATCTTCTTCCTCTCTCCCTCTTCTCTGTAAATGCATTAGTTTATGATTTTATCAAAACTAAACAAAGGACTAGTGTATTCACATATTACATGTACAAACAAGAGGGTAAAGGGAAAAAATCGAATAATTAAGATATGTTGGGATAAAATCATAATTTAAATACAAAAAATATCAGCAATTATCCATTTAAAATAGGCAACTTATCACATCCCCATGCCTAATCTTTTGCTTGTCCTCAAGCAAAAATTCAAAAATTAGATCAATCCAAAGCAAAAAGCATATAGAGATCAACAAATAAATCTAAAAACTAATGAAATCAACCCAAGTCCCAAAAGTGTGCTCCCCATGAATCAAATTCTTCCAATTTAGAATTCCAAGATTCAGATCACAACACTTGCTCAAGATTTAGCTCACACAAATTTAATTATGATATAATTAAGTCAATCACACTCAAAGAATGAAATTAACAACAATTCCTCAAACAAACTTCCTCTTTTTATGCTAGTTCATAGAGAGCCTCACTTTTTTTTTTGGAGATGTTATTCATTGCTTGCCTAAGCTGTCATTTTCCTTTTGACGCGAATACATCCATTTTGTGATGGTGCACCCGGTAACTCAGATCATCACATGCTTAGTTGGCTACTAACCTACTCATAACCACTTTGAGAACTCATATGCATTACTGCTTTTTTCGTCCCTTTAGCCATTGTTTTTTTTTCTATTATTTTTTTCAAGGCACTTTGTACCTTAGTGGCTAGAGGAGTATTTCCTTCAACATCATTTTTTTATCTTTTCTTTTTTCGTTGGCTCTTAAAAAACTCAAATAAATCAAACAAGTGAAATGCGGCAAAGTCATTAACAAAAAATTCTTAAAGTGTGACAGACTAAGAATTAAGCACACAAGTATTTGTTTCTCTAGTTTTATGCAAGTGGGCAATCCAATCCTTGGTTCTAAAATTGGCCGACACAGTAATAAAAGGAAGGCCCCAGTTAGTAAGACAATGAGTGATTCCATTACATTAAAAGATTTAGAAGTTAATTCCTAATACTTCAACTAAAGAAAGATCAAAACAAATTTGAAAATTGTGTTTGTGGACAAGCATGAGAGATATTTAAAATTTTTGCAATATGATGGGGGAGTGATAATCAATTCAGCACAACAAAATTTTTGATTGCCTATAATTAGATAAACCAATAATTTGTAACAAATTAAAATCAGCCCAACAAATTAAAGCACATCAATATCCACATCTTCATGCCTATTCTTTACATTGTCCTCACTGTAAATGTGTCACAAGTTATGAGTTTGCATACCTTCCAACTCTTCTTTCCTCCTCTTCTTCAATATATAAATTATCTGAATTTCACATCACTCCCTTTGTGCATCTTGAACATATGCAATAGATTAACATAACATAATCAGTTCAGTGTGTGTGTATATATATATATAGCGGCAGAAATTAGTATAATGCCATCACCCAATAATAAGTAATGTAAAGCAAGGGAGAGAAGCATGTTGGATAACCTTATCGGGTTAAGTGGAGTGAAGCTATTGAACGAGAACGGCTTGTGGTGACTGCACAGTGAAGGAGAAGGTTCGTGTGAGAGAGAAAGGTCAACAAGAGTAAAAGTGAAAAGTTAGGGTTTGTAAAACAACAAAGCAGAGAATATAAACATTATCCACAAAATTTCATGTAAGAAACTAGACAAAAGAGTTGAAATGAGCTTGAAGACATGCCCAAAACATTACCTAATCAATCACACGTAAATAAGCTTGACTCGGACAAAATCGGTCTGACTCGCTCAAAAACGCGTCTCCAGGTCTGAGTTAACCGAGTTGGTGATTTGCTTCATTTTTGCTCCAGATCTATAAGAAAAAAACCTCATTTGAGCTACATTGCAACTCGTTCTTCCATCTTCTACGACATCTTCTTCACTTTAGACTTGGTGTTTCACTTAGATTGTTGATCACGAGAAGAAGAAGAAGGAAACAAGAATGAAAAAGTGAAGGAAGAAGAAGAAGAAGAAAAATAGTTTGAGTTGAGGTGAATGAAGAAGATGCATGGGATGGTGTGGAAAAAAGTACAAGCTAAGTGGAAAATGGGTGTGAAATAGAAAGTGAGTGTTGAGAAAGATAGTGAGCTGAGTTGATGAGTGTGTAAATTAATGAGGAAGAGAGTGAGTAGTTGAGTGTGTAAATGAGAAAGGTGTAGGATGATTTTAAAGGCATTGCTCTGCACTTATTTTGCCCTTTCCTACCTTTTTCAGATTACTGTAAGCTTGTATGGTTTCTGAACTTCTGCTCTTCTGAACTTTTTTGCAATGCTATGATATCCATTTAACCATTTCTACGATAAAAAAGGAGAAATAAATTAAAGTGAAAGTTAGTGAGGGACAGCTTGCATGTGACTTTCTGAGAGTAAAAAGAGATGAAGTAGTGATAATAATAATTTTTTTTTTATTTTAATTTTAACATTAATTTGTATCCTTTTCTCTCTATACAATATTTTTTTTTTGACATGAACAACCACTCCTAAAGAAACAGCAGATTTCACGCTATGATAAGATAGAGGCAAAATTTGACAATAGCAAGAAAATTTAGATATCATGAACAACTAATGTTACCGTTTTCATACAATGCTGAAAGAGGATCGCAACACCAGCAACAAAGTAAATTATAGAGAGACTTCCTCTAGGCAATTATAGAGACCCTTCTAGCATGAGATACGTAACAAGGTCTTGTGGTAGATGTCAGAGTCTTGGTATGATATAACTGACATATGATTAGATAAATCATTGAAGAGTTTCTCAATCCTGGAGCTTGAATATACTTTTATAAGCTCTGCCAGATGAATTAGGAGACATGATTGCAGATGTAGCTAGGATGAATTTTGAGTTCAGGCAAGCCCGGAGATTGTAGTTTGTGAAAGAGTTGCTAGCAAGGAGATTGTAGTTTCTCATCTTCCACTTGCTGATGATTGACTAAGTTGATTTCTAGTACTGTATTTTCTAATTTTAGATCCAAGCTCACAGTTCATAATACAATGAGCTTGAGGGGGATGATAGAATAGATAGGAGTTAGTTGTGGTTGTTGTGTTAGTTAGGTTTGTTACTCTAACTAAAACTCTAACTAGAAGCCTTTCCTCTATGTATAAATACATAATGCTATTGTGTCCTCCATTCATCTAATGCAATCTTTCTCATTCTCACTAATTATTCTCACTTCCATCTTTTTTTTGGTAAATTCTCACTTCCATCTTTAGTCTTTCATACACAAATCGAGATAACACAACATATAAAACTACAATTATCTGTTCTTTATTTCGAATATGATATGATAGTGGTTCCCACGAGAATAGTGGATATGGAATCACAGAACTGTGAAAATCATACCAACATACTGTATGCTAGAATATTTTTTTTTAAAAGTAAAAGCATCTTTTTCATCACTAAACTTAATATCAATTTTCAATTTCATTCTCAATGTTTGTTTATTGTTAATTGTCTCCAAAAATTCATATTTTGATCGATTTTATCATTTGCTCTTACTTTAATTAAATATTAACGACATATTTTACATAGCTAATAACATGTAATATAAAATTGATAGAAAAATCAACTCAAGTCTGAACTCAGATTGAAAAACACGAATTGCATCCCTAAATGAGTATAGTGCTATGAAGAGTACTTGACAATCACTTAGAACGTCCTGCCCCATGTGCCATGACATTGGTGTTCTTTCTTTTTTTCCATGGTAGAAAATGTAGTTAGATTAAATGAAGAGAACAATACAATTATCGCTTTTGTTTCACCAAAATCCTATATCTCCTAAGATGTAGTTCACATCTCAAGCAACAACCATGCTGGCAAGCTTAAGTTGCTTATCTAATGGCAAGTAACCTTTTAATAATACACAGGTATGATGCATCACCCGCAGAAGAAAGTTAGCCATATGATCCTCACTTTCATCAATGGGTTGGGCACTATGCAGATCTGTACCATCTGCTATCTGTGAAGCCCAGTAGAATATGCGTTCTGTCAAAGAATAGAGATGGGAAACAACGGTTTCTGCAACGACATTCCATCTTCGGTCTGATAGAAGAGACGTAAGGGTGACCGGTAGATCATTCAATACCATCTGTTGATCCACAATCATAAGGGGCATATATTTGCAGCAGGTAGCAGATAGCAGACCAAGAAATTGAAGAGCCTGCAGGGAAGGAGACACATATAATAGATATAGCAGAGCTAAATCAAAATGAACTCAAGAAATTGTTGCACTCAATCTATTTCCCATTAATGCAAGCCACAAGCACATGCAAATGACAGTCACTAATTACTAATACTAGTCCATACAAGATAAGTAATAACCACCAACATAAACATTTCTGTAGCAGTAGCAGCTTTCCATATGCTAAAGTCTTGCAAATGTACAATCTACAGTCTTGCCACTTGATCATTCAAATTTGGAATAATAATAATGCTAGTTCATATAAATTATCTAATAAAGAGACATTTCAGTCACATTCTCAGCACTCGATTCCCCCACAATAGCATGGACATAAAAAGAGTAATGTCTCACAACTGTTTATTGATGGGAACTTAGACACCTTTCTTTCTACTTTCACACAAAAAAATAAGACAGAATAAACTCGAAAATGCAATAATGATTTAATATCTCAGCCTCACTATTTTCAGTTCTGAGTGTTTCACCTAAAATTTAATATAATAAATACATTAACAAAGGTATCAACACTTGGTTCCTACCGTAGAAGGATATCTGGAGACACAGCTAATTTCAACTGCATCAACAAGCCACTGTCTTTTGACACTTCCCTCTGCCGGATGCAAAGCCAACACCACTTCAATGAGCACGTCCCAGAGACCTGCCAAAAATAATTCTTTGGTGAAAACGTGAAAAGCATCTTGATCCACATTTACAAAAGAGAAAAGAACTCAATGTGGCTTGACCTGGGTTAATGGAAAGAAGATCACTAAGGAGGGAAAGAGTGATGATCCAAACAGGGTAGGAAAAACGGAGGTTAACAAGGCATAACAAAAAAATATCAGGATTGTTGTTGGGAGAGTACTGGCCTCTTGAATACCAGGTTTCTATGTTTTTTAATGTGCTTGAGTCATGACCTCAGTAATCAGTTCTTCAGGTTTCATAGAAGGACATTATCTTGTTCATATGATTCATAATACTAATCAGCAGAGGTTCCCCATCAAATTTCCAGCTCAATATGACTAAGAGATCTAAAAGATTTTTCAAGCAAATGAAATTTTAGCAACTCGAATTTAGTTAAGATGTCGTTAGGTCCTAGAACCAATTGAAATGAGTTCATTGCCCAAAATGTAATAACATCTGCAGTACCCATTGAAATGAGTTCATTGCACAAAATGTAATAACATCTGCAGTATCAATTGAAATGAGTTCATTGCCCAAAATGTAATAACATCTGCAGTTGCGTAAACAGACCTTGTGATTTGGAGTTCAATATGTATGATTTCATCTTCCCCAGCTCAAGAAATGGTAGAGAACTAGTCTTCACTAGCTTTGCCTTAGCACAAATCTTTTTTTGCACTTCAATAGAATCGTCAGCACCTTGTACAAACTCCTCGTGTGAAACCTATAATGCGCATATGAACTCAGGGTACCCAAATTAAACAGACATTTCATACATCACATGAGGACCTCGATCAATATAAAGGAGGATGGAAAAATTGAGATAATTCTTGAAGTTAGCAAACAATGGAAAATATAACATAAACTAAAATTTATTAGTTTACGAGTAATCTGATTAAAATTATTACAGAGAGATGCAGTAAAATGTGTGCATACCTTCAGGAAATCCAACAACCAACTCTGGGGAGCTTTTGCTAGGCATCTCACAGCCTCAGTCCATTCCTCAAAAAATAATTCCTGCTTTGATACAATGCTGACAGAGGATTGCAACACCGGCAACAAAGTAAACAACACTTCCATGCACTTCTCAACATGGGATATGTGAGCGTCCACAGAGACTTCATCTAGGCAATTATAGAGACCCTTCCAGCATGAGATACGTAACAAGGTCTTCTGGTAGATGTCAGAGTCTTGGTAGGAAATAACTGACAAATGATTACATACATCATTGAATAGCTTCTCAATCCTGGAGCTTGAATATACTTTCATAAGCTCTGCCAGATGAATTAGGAGACATGATTGCAGATGTAGCTCAAGTGTCCTGAACCTAGAAATCTCAGATAGCTCATCAAGAAAGGTTAGGAGTGAATCGAATTGATTTGCATGAGCTAACGCAAACTGTACACATTCCTCCCTTAGTGTTCCTTGCTTATAAGAAGAATCTGCTGACATAGATTCAGTAATCTGGGCCTCATATCTCATGCAACGCCTAACCGTTGCTCCCCAGTCCAAGCTTGGCAACCTGGGAGCTCTTGAAAGGCACCTTAATACACTAGCAACTTTGCTAAGATCTATAACTGTACCTGTCTGAACTTGTATTGAGACATATAGTGAAAATATTATCAGAAATTATCAAATAAACATTTAATTCACTTGATGTAATAGTGCTAAATCAAGGGATGAATTTTTGAGTTCAGGCATGCAACAATATCAGCCTAAACCTGGAACAGTTGATTAGGAGGACTACCAACTCTGTGAAGATGTATAACAATACCTTTCTGAACTTGTATTGAAACATATAGTGAAAATATTAGAATAAAAAATCAAATAACATTTATTTCACTTGACGTAAGACTGACTAAATTAAGATGAATTTGAGTTCTGGCATACGACAATGTCTGCCTATATCTGGAGCAGAGTTGATTAGGAGGACCAGAAGCAAGCAACCATCCATTATATATACTGTTGTTCTCACTTGCCAGTAAGGCACATAAGCATGTCAAAGATAGAGTAATACAAGGAAGAGTGTGATAAACTTAGCAAAACACCACTGTAGGTCATGTTGGTTGCCAAGTAAAGCTAGTGCAGATGACCCAAATCAATGTATGTAATGCAATATTGGCGACATTCTAAGAACCCCCACCCCCAAAGACAATTAAAAGCATGAGATGCCTAAACAGATACAATAACTAAAGGAACTTCAAAACAATTTAATAAAATGTAGAGCCAAAGGGCCTACCTCATCATTCTTTAAACCTGTAATCCACAAGCTGAGTTTCAAAACCACATTGTTCTCAGAAAAACTTTGAGAAACATATTTTAAATTAGTTTCTCCTGCATTCCTATCACCATTGACATCCAAAATTTCCTGGGATTGTAAATGTTGTTGAAGAAAAGAGAGAACCCAGGATGCAAAGTGTTGTAGCTGATTGTCATCAGAATTCTGTGCCAGAAGAAAAATTTCTTGCACCATCGAAGTCAAGTTTGCTTCATAGACAGAAAGAGGGCCCATGAAAGAAGATTCCTGTTGAGCACAAAGTAATTATTGTGGTTTATAAATAAATGACCAGAGAAAATCTAATAATTCGGATGAGATATCTGAAATAGGTATTATCAAAATACCTTTTGATAATCAGCTTGCAAAGTAAATTTTGGAAAATGCATATGGGCCAAAGTTCCAGCACCTGCTCCCATAGCATTGACAACTCCAAGCATACCACCCAGATGGACAAACGAAGGGTAAGGGTTTGAGTAACATTTTCTAAACAGCTCCAGGAAACTTTTAATGCATTCAGAATGGGTGGAGTGAACCCCTTCATTCAGTATACATGAAAGAACTGTCCCAGCTCCAACACATGATGCCATAAGCAAACTTTGATGCAAAATACCAGATTTTTTCACGGTGGTTAACTCAGATATCAACTCTTTAAAGCCACCCACTATGTGGTCCAATTCATTCCCATCCATCAATTCCATTCTACGGCAAAATAACACTATTGTGGGAATTGCAATACATGATCCTACTGATAAAACAATATTGGATTCTTCATCCTGGAAACTAGTCCTTTGAAATTGTGAATTTACATATGGAATCCATGATAATACCAAGCTTTTTATCTTGAGAACAGACTCTAGCTCTCCGGCTCGGTATATTGCACTAATGGTGGAAGCAAAACCAAGAACAAGTCCAGCAACACCCCAGATATCTTCTTCCATATCTTTACAGTTCTGAAGTTCAAATACTTCAGTACTCATAACAAATGTACCTGTAGGGAAGCATGAACATAGACTATCCAGAACATCAGAAGAAGCTTGCGTGACATGACCTATTGTTGTACATAAGGCCCTAACTAAGCTCCCTAGTAGTTCTAATTCAGGAACTTTATCTGTGTCTTTATCCACACCAGAGTTGTTACCGGCTTCAACCCTGGTAAGAAGATCTTGGCATGATAAACCCAATCCAACAGCACATGCTCCTTTTACAAGGGAACTTTTGCTAACATGTAGAACCTGAGAATTCACACCATCAGTAAAAAGAACACTAGATAAATTGCCTTCAGCTACCCTAGAATATAGAAATATAGGAACATATGAAGTATGATATAACTAGTAAATCTCATAAAGGTCCAGATTTCTTTCTTAGAATATTCCAACTTTTTTATTGCAAAACAATAATAATAATAATAATAATAATAATAATAATAATAATAATAATAATAAACATCACCAGATGTGTTTTGAAAAGAAAAAAACCATAACATAATCATAAATTTGGAAGCCAGGAAAAAAAAAGGCAATGAGTTATAAAAGAAAAGAACTGAGAGTACCTCAATTAGTCCTATAATGTTATGATATCTCTGTTTATGATCAGTTACATGGAGGCAACTTGAGATCAATCCAAGGGAAATTGCAGCAGAATACTGGCGGTGTTCATGTTCATGCTGAAGCAACCACTCCAATAGAAACTTTGAAGCAGCAGATTTCACAGTATGATCAGATGGAGGCAAAATCTGACAATAGCAAGAACATTAAGAGATCATGAACAACTGATGTTAACCACAAGAAACATTACCAAGTAAAATAGTCAACAAAGTTGACTCACTAATTTGATAACCTTTTTGCCAAGCATAACCCCAAATGGTATTTTTAGATTTCAGTTACTCGAGCTTACTGCAATATTCACCAGACTAAGGTATATTTAACAATCTATGATTATATTTGCTTGTATCATCATTCATATAGGTTACATGTGGAAGGCATGGTTAACACCCTGGTAGAAGCCTAGGAGGGAGGAAAATTTAAGCAAGTAAATAATAAACACAAGTGTGAGAATCTTGAACACTTTGGTAACTCAATATTGATTAAGTAACTGTCTAATGAATACAATCTGCATTTGTGGAGAATTTATAATGCTCATACTCCAGTACAATGAAATGATGTGCATAAATAAATAGAAAGCGGGTAGTGCATAACTAACAACCTATAGAGGTGCTGCCAACAAACTAAACTAATAAATAGCACAGTGATATGTAACAGACTCATACTCATGGACGAAATGCAAGGGCGTAATGGGTGTGTGATGCTAAAATAAAGGAAATAAGCTGCTGGCACTTTTTCCTAGTACAAGTAATCTTGAGAGATGCCTAACAGCCACAGAAGTGAAATACTGGGACGGTGCTAAGTTGATATAGGGCCCTTCCTCCTAGCATAAGCCACCAATTGTTTGGACTGGACTTGATTAGTGGAAGTGCTTCTATCATACCCACAAAGTTTCAAGTTCTATTACTGCATTAAGAGCCTAAAAATTTTACATATCCTAATGGTGCTAGATTTATCTGTTATGAACATTTGACATGCAGATTCGCCGAAACAGGAAGAACCTACAATGTTTCTAAAACAAGCTTTCAACCATGCAAAAGTTCTCACCACACAGAGAGCACCAATAGCCAGACCAATATTTTCAGCAGATCTAGGTATAGCTTCATTTGCTATTGATATCATACTCTGAAACAAAAGTATATGGTAAGATGTCCTGCATCAGATATGACATAAAATTGCACTGTATAACTCAATGCAATAGAAAAAAATATTTTGTAATTACAAAAAAAATAATAAAAAAAAACTTCTAAACCTTTAGGATATCACTAGCAGCTTTAGAAGTTTTATCTAGAACAGCTGATTTTTCTTTAGCATCAGAGGAAAAAATGTAAGCACTCATCCATCGTCTCATGAAGGATTTCCACGATTGCACTGCCATAAGTGCAACCAAAATATTTCTAGAGAGCTGAAGAGATGCAGCTATTTCCACCAGTGCATTCACATACCCAGCATGTACATCTCTTGAACCCTGAATACCGGTAATAACAAATTAAAATTTAAAAGTGCACTAAATCATTAAGAGAATAAATCTAATTGGTTACTATCTTACTTTCTGTCCCTTCTGTTCATTGACATTTTTAGGACTGAAAGAAAAACATAATAAGGCAGCACCAGGTAATTCTCTAGCTTCACTTATTTTACCTGCAAATAGAAAGCCAATATGTCAAGGAATCCTCAACTAACACTTCCAAATAATTAATACAATAAAATATAGGGTCATAAGAAAAAGAAAGACAGCAATTGCAACATGTAATTGAAGGACCGTTTGTTCTCCTCTAAGTTATTAGTAGGTAAACATCATCAGCCAACATATTGAGAAGAAAATGTTCTCACAGTTCCATTTATATTTCAGCAGAACCTGAGAATTTTATTTTGCTGCATTTTCTTCATTTATAATTGAGGGTTCACAAAAAATGACAACACGGGTAAGAATTATAAATTTAAGGCTTAAGCATTTTGTTTCATCTTTCCTTTCAACATCAGATCCAAAATGCATCTTAGTAAGCATTTCTTGAGATGGAAAAACATAGATACGATAGCCAATATTAAAATACCTGAAGAGAATATAACCTGAGGAAATACATCCATCAACTTTTCAATCTTACTTCCTTTAACTCTTTTCTCCTTGACTAATCTTCGCCGATTTCTGATGAAAATTTGACAGGTTATCAAATTTAATCATATTATCACATTTCTTCAGCAATTGGCAAATTGACTACTGAAGATAACTGTTTACATGTGTTCATGTGTTATGATTTTGACTTGGAAATCCTCCATGGCACTCAGTACACTGTGACTTGTCTCAGAAAATAATAATTCCAAGTTGCTTTTCTTAAAATCTGGAACGCTATTTTCAAGATGTGGCACCTTAAAAATGGGAACTTGACAACATTGTTAGATAGATAACACAATCTTAAAAATTATCATAGTCAACTCAAGCAAAGCACTGCATATACCTCATACTGCATAAGTGCCTGAAGGGCTGAGATTCTTGCTTTTGCCCATTCATTCCCAGCATGGCTACAAGAACCTACAGCCCACAGAAGTTGCACCACACCTATTGCAGCTTCTGGATATGCTTCAGCATCCATTGCACCCCACCTTAGTAGAAGGCAAATGCTGACAGACAATGGCGGATTATGAGGCAGTATCTTTTATTAAGACACAATCACATTTTAACATTTGGAGTATAATACGAATAGATACAGATCAGTTTAAACGTTGAAGAGAAGGATCATCAAGGTTCAACTGAAAGAATATATATCAGAAGAAAGATTTAAAAATTAATATCTCAAAGTGTAAGACTTTTCAAATAATTAATTCCAAAAGCCAAGAGAAACATTCCGTTTGAACTCAACCTACCCCAACTAATAAATGGTAATTGTTATATTTAAAAACATTGTTTTGGAACAAAAGTTTCTGGTCAGGCATGCTTACCTATGTGCGAGTACTGGATCAGCAAGGTAATCTTTCACATGCTTTGCAATGACATTCCAAGCAGTGTAGAAATCTGAAGGTAAAAGATACAAACTCCCCACAAAACGAATTAATTGTAAACAAGGAAATTAAGTTCGTGAAGTGGAAAAAAAAACATAAAAACTAACAATTTCTAATTAAGATATAGTATACCAAGACATCTAATTACTAGTAAAAAAAACATTACCTATCACATCTGCTTCACAGAGGTGCGCAAGGCTTTGCAACCCCAGAGCTTTAATAACAGGATCTTGGCTCTCAATGCAAGACTGTAATTTGAAAACGCATAATGATATCTCAAAAGAGCATGTACTGAATAAGGAGAATTAAGAAAACAGCATAGACAACCCATACCGAAACGGACAAGATAAGGTCAACACCCCTATCAGGGTTTTTACGGCAAACGTCTCGAATGGAGGCAGCCATACTGATACAGACAGCTCTCTCTGATGCAAAATCAGAAAAACCTTTTGGTAGCAACACCCCCTATATATGGAGAAGGAAGTAAATACATTATAACAAGTTAGATATGTGACTTCAAAGAAACAGCCAGTGACAGTATTATCAAGCAAAACTTATCTAAAGGATGAATATCTTAAAGGCTCTAAGTTGGAAATCTATGATGCTACTGAGATGCAAGTATGACTAGTAAAAATAAATAAAACCCTGGGAGAGAGGCACAATACACTATCCTGCTTAAAAGCAACTACAATTCTTTGTTCTTTTCCTACATTGGCATCAAAGTATCAACCAAAGTCAAACTGTGCATAATATTTGAACATAAATTTAACAGGATCCAGCTGCCAGCTATAGTAGAGTGAAGACAGTTTGAAATAATCATAAACAAGCTTTGACAGGAATTGTTTTAGGTTTTCAATGAGCAGCCAAGTAAAAGAAGTATCTGAATACTCCATGACAATCCATTTCTTGACGAAATAAAATAGATCCCGTCCCCCAAAACTAAGAGATGTGATAATATCTTGATAAAGAACAATACTGAAGAAAAGAAAGAAAGAGCTCCAAACAAAGAAGCACAACCACAACTGCATATGGGCACCCAACCTCATAAACTAGTTTCTGAGGTAAGGTAGAGCTAAAGCCTCCACCCCCTGACAACCCAAATTAGGCATGGTAGAGTTATTATACAGCCCCCACATTGACTCTATTAACCCCACATATCAGCAAGTAATAAGATAAGAGGTAGCACACAGTATGCACCTTCCATATGTTTGACCATCCTAAGAAAGAGCTTTCATAGACAACTACACCTATAACTACTTAACCGTTTCATTTATAATTCCACATCTCCAATCGTCATTCGGAAGTTATTCAGTAGTTGGTTTTCATTTCCATCTTTCATCTTCCTGTGAGGAAAATTGTATGGCTCTGCAGTACTATACCAATATATCAAAAAGCAGGAAAGGGAAAAAAAAAGCTTACCTGCAAACTCCCAAAAGCTCGATCATTGACCTCCCAGGTTTGACACAGCAATCGAGTTGCTGTAGCACACACTGTACTGTATGTGAAAATATAAAAAAAGAAAAAAAAAATATATTGTATCATTGAACATAAAAGTAATAAACAGAGGGACCCCAACCTGTAGCATGATTTCGTCAAAAGAATACTGTAGCATGAGAAACATGCCCCTTAATGTATAAGAAACTAAAGCTAAAGCACACCACCATCCACAAATAAAAAATAGAATTAAATGTAGAACAATATAGTATTATTCCATTTCTTGAGTTCAATATGAATTTGCACATCATGAAATAAGTTTCGGAAGTCAAACAACTTACCCAAATCACAAAGGAATCATGACTAAAAATTTATAATCTATCATGGTCAAGTCAGAAAATTGGGTTACAAGGCCCTATATAAACTTCTACATTTCTACGAACACTACTTCAGATTTATGAGCTCATAATCTCCCAATGAATAATTTTTTCCAACAGTATTTCAAGCAAGACCAAAAAAATAGAATAAAGAACAAACTAGAATGGTAAAAGATAGTTTCTAAATGCAATTCTGGCCACCACTTTTCAACTAAATATGATAACAGCTCAAAGTTACAACAGCTAGATCAACACGACAACAACTTTAAGTGATACTTGTTGACCCATACAAGATGAAGCACCTCAGTGACACAACGTTGTTGTTACAGAAAAGGATACCACAAGTGAGACTACCACCATAATCTCTCCCCCCCGAACAAAAAAAAACAAAGTTTAGCAGAGTACCAACCCTTTTGCGTCTTTGCTAAGCATAGGCAAAATAGTTTGAACAACAAGTGGAATCATAGCTGAGTTTGAAGCAAGAGATGGCAGCATTTCTAAAAGTTTCAGCTGCAATACAGTATGGAAAAAGAAACCAGAATCATACTCACAAATAATAAAGAAAAGAGTAAAAGACAATCCAATGAATTAGGCACCAATCCAGAATACAAAAGGGAGAAGTTACCAACATATCATGACGTATAACATCCTTCCTTGTGAATACATTACTGTAAAACATAATTGTTAGTAACAAAGGAACTCCCAGTTTGGGATCCATAATACCAAGGGTGGCCAAAGAATCTACAGCTGCTGCCCCCATTAATGGATGAATTAAAAGAACACCAGTGACAGCACTGAATAACAAGGGCATTTCTACAAGGACAAACATAGAGAATAACATCAATCCATCCTTCAACACATTTATGCAAAATAACTCTATACAATAATCTAACTATTTTACCTGTCAGAAATACTTCTTGAGAATGAGAGAGAGGTAATGCTGACTTTCGTTGGTTAACAATTGATAGACAGAAGCTTCTTACTTGAGAAACCCAGGTTTGTCTATCTTGCATTATTATACCTTTGTTAAAGCCACTGAAAGTCATATTTAGCAGGAAGATGCTGGATGAAGCTTCATCCTGAAACAGCAGAAAGATATTTATAAACTATATATATAGCTAGAAAGAGCTATAATTTCCACTACTTTAATAACCTTTTTCTGGTTAGACTACATTTTTAGTTACTAAATAACCTGATACCACAGATGTTGCAGAAGTCTTAAAATTATAGTTGCTGGTGTGCTGATATAATGAACTCCCTCCTCAATGGTTGATTCACTTTTTGGTGCAACAAACACTTTTACAATAAGCTTCTCCAATAAAAGAAGCACTTCAGTGGCCAATCCTTTCACATATTTGGAAGGAGATGATATAAGGTTTATGACAGGAAGTAGAAACAAAATCTCTTCAACTGGAGCAGCTTTAGTTCTGCTAATAGCATTATCTGCACCAATAATGATGGCAATTAAAAAACTGTAAAATTCATGACATAAGAGAAAGGATTAAATTCAACCAAGTACAAGGATTCTTTTACAAATTTGTGCATGATAAAAATTACACCAGGAATGAATATTGCAAAGCAAGACTATCTTGTATCAAGAACTACATAAAGAAAAAGTTTAGGACCCCAACAGATGATAAGCTCAAGACACTTGCATAATAATTAACAAAAACTGACCACCTTTACTCATTAAATCACAGCCAATAAAGCACAAGAACAAGTAGTATGAAATGTGTAAAACATTCCACAAATACACCTGAATTAGGTTTCAAAGCACATATGATTCAGTTCTAACAATGCAATATTGTACTGTTTTCCAAATATGTCTACTTGAATGCATACAAAGAATCCAAATTTGGGAGCCCTGTTATAAAACTTACCATTTTCATATTTCCACTTCAGGATCAAAGAAAGGAGTTTCAGGGCAGAAATTTGTTCATGTTCAAACGCTGATTGAACAAGGATTGAGAATAATAATACCACAGTTGATGATAGACCAGGAAACCAGTGTAGCCCAAGATCTTTCTGTACAGACAACATGCGCTTTGGAAGTTCGAATAAGGACTCATTACCAACAGAATGCCGCTGAAAACAAGTAATTAGAGAAAGAAATGTTTCGAGGAATTCAGCAGCACATTGTTGAGCCTCGATGACAAGCTGCTAACACAGATCCAAATCATTGAAGGGATGGGAGAAAGGTTATTATAAAGGAAAGAACTTCATGATGGTAATGAATGACAACGTGAACACCAAATAAAAAGAAACATACTTTTCTTGTTCCAGCCAACTGTTTCAGTACCACTATATATGCTTCCACCATCAGGTCTACAAAAAATACAAATTTCCTGTAGTCCTGAGAAGGTTCAATAAACAATACAATTACCACCAGCTTCCAGTACACCAATAAAGAGTAATGACAAGAACTAAAGTAATCCATTCTATTATTAAACATTTCCCATAATTACACTTACTTCAGAAGTCTTCTGCGGAAAATATTTAAGACATCCCATTAGCAGCTTAAAAACAGGCAATGAATCAGATGGGAATGAGCAGCAAAATGATGCCATAGACGATGCCATTTGCAATGTAAATGAAGAGGAGGATGACTCTGAAACTAATAATCTTATGATTGAAAAATGTAACAAGGGTCTTAAAAATTCACAAAGGTTCATCATTCCAAGTCGCTTGTTCTGCAACATAAACAGCAAGACTTGATGCAGGAGTTCAGGTTGAACTTCCGATTGGCATGACAAAATCTGTAACACATTAAAACTTACGCTTCAAGATTCCTCAGTTCAACAGTTACAGCAGTCAACAAAATCAGTAGCTAAAAACTGATTCCGGGTTAGCTAGTTCTTGGCTTCAGATATTATAAATGTGAAACAGAGTTTCAAAATCAAAACCAAATTCATGGTAATCTTACCAGCAACAAAATTCCATTTTAACTTCTGTTATTCTTACCTTAACAAAAGGATGTAACTCTGTGGCATTGGACCGCCAGGAGGCATTCTTTTGGAATCCATAGCGAACCAGAAAGCCTAATCCCTTGACAAAAATGGTGACAAATTCCGGGTTGGTTCCTTCCAAGGCAGATTGAAGCTCAAGCACACCGCGCGAAATACCAACTATGGAGTCCGTGACTAGACGGCATAGCTCACGAACCGATTGGTCAACGACGGCAGGAGAGGAGGAGTTAAGACACTGAGAAATGGCATCTCTTCCGGGATCGGATTCAGAGTCAAGATACTTTGGCGCCGAACGCAGCTTAGAAAATATTGAAATCACAGCAAACTTCTGAAGTGATGGTTGAGGAACTCGAGTCTTTTCCAGTAAATGAGCATAGGACTCCATAGAACCCAATTTGTATTTATTCCTTATTTGCAAGATGGAAGACCTATTGGTCTTCAGTTCATTGGATATTTGAATGTTCACTGGGGTTAGAATAGCCCCTCTTGATGAGAATAAAAGGAAAACGAAAAGACACGTACAATTTACAGATAGGAGACTGACAAGAAATTTAAAGTAAAAGAAGAAAAAGGAAGAGAAAACAGCCAGCCGTATCAATTTATCGAGTTCGTTTACGTTTAAATCACCAAAAAAATAAGTATAAAATAAAAAAGTGAAGATGAAAGCAAGTAAACTGCCCTTGTACCCTTATCACTAAGGTGGAGCAAAATTAAATCCAACATAACTCAATCAAATCAATTCAAATTTGATTGAATAAAATTGATCAAAATGCGTAAAAGGCGATTATGTAATCGACTTGATTAGATGAGGCATTATAAACAGCAGAGGTGCAGACCATGACATTGTGTACAACAGTTACTCACCGAGTCACCGTCGTTGCTGTTGTGAGCTACCGCCACTCACTATCGAACGTTGAACGCCGTGACTCACGGTGCCTCGCCGTGGAAATCCGCGAATCACCGCGACTGCCGCTGCCACTTTCGCTTCTCCGTCGGACTAACTCGTCGGCGTTGATTCGAATTGTTGCTTGGGGTGTTAAGGGAGGGATGGAGAGTAGAGGCAGGACAAAAGGTAAAAAAAATTATGTTTGTAAGTTTTTTTTTAGAAGGGGTGGAGTGGACAAGGAGGACATTGGTCACCCAAAACAAAATAAGGAAGGAGTGGACAATTTTATAATTTTTCAATGACAATTATATTCTTATACTAACCAAAAATAATATGTGTCTACTCCATTTCATTTCATTACTAATAACTTCCAAATAAGATTAACGAGTGTCCATCATTTCCTTATTAAAAACTCTCAAACAACATATCTACTTAGTCCATTAATATCATCTCCTCTCCACCCTATTAGTGTCCATTAATGTCCTTTCCTCTCCATCCTCACTAAAACTCCCAAACATATTTGTCTTACAAATTTTTTAAGCCATCACAAATTAAAAATTAGGGTAAATTACAAATTAGGTACACCGGTTAGGCCGAATCTCACGTCAGTGTCGTGTGGTATGAAAAATTTCACTTTAGGTAGCTGAGATATGTGTCATTTAGCAATTAGTGTACTTGTATTTTTGTTTCGTTAATTTTAAGGGAAAATACTTACGTGACGTAATCTTAGTCATCGATTTTCAATGTATCTTAGCGGTCGATTTCTATTGCATCTTAATCGTTGGTTTCTCTTGTATCTTAGGTGATCTATTAAATTATGATCTGATTTTAGCCCAAAATTAAAAATAATCTTGTTTGTTTCAGATTAGATTATAATCTACAAAAATCTCATATCTTAAAATACTCAATTACTATTATACCAATAGTTATACTCATATTCAAATGGCCAAAGCCCTATTTTGGTCCCTTAGTTATGTTCAATGTTCCAAATTGGTCTCTCAGTTATTTTTCGTTCCATATTGGTCTCTCAGTTTTCCAAAACTTGGCATAGTTGGTCCCTCAAACGTTTTCCATCCATTTTTTCGTAAAAAGAAAAGACAAAATTGATTTTTAACTCCTAAAAGTTTAAATGTTTGCATTAAGGACCTTTTTCTTTATAAAAGAACCAAAATGTAATAAAGAAGAAATAACTAGGGGGTTTTACACAAAAATAACAACTTCTTTCTCTCTCTCTCCACTCGCGCTGCCGCACCACCAACCGCCGCCGCCAACGGCAACCCTGACGGCCTGTCAAATCTCACCTCTACAACCCCAATCGTCAAGCTTACCGTCCCCAATCTCACTACAACCGTCGTCATCGCTTCAATCACAACATCTTTATATCTAGTTTGAAGAAGAAAAGATACAGAGTCGAGATCTGGATACGGAGTCGCTGACTTCTCTAAGATCGAGTCTGAAGAAGAAGAAAGGATTCCCGGTTTATACACTTCAAAATCACAAAAGAAACTCACTCATAATAGGAACTAGAAGAATCAGGTAGCAAATCAGCAAGTTGAGAAAGTAATAAATCCTTAATATAGTTGAAGAAAAAAAAAGATGAATCTGGTCGTCGATTGGGGATTGTGTGATAGGAATTTCGTATCCTTTCTTCTTCAAACAAGATATACAGATGTTGCGATTGGAGCGATGACGACGGTCGTAGTGAAATTAGGGACAGTAGGCTTGACGGTTGGGGTTGTAGAGGTGAGATTTGACGGGCCGTCGGGGTTGCCGTTGGCGGCGGCAGTTGGTGGTGCGACGGCGTGAGTGCAGAGAGAGAGAGAAAGAAGTTGTCATTTTTGTGTAAAATCCCCCAGTTATTTCTTTTTTATTACATTTTGGTTCTCTTATAAAGAAAAAGGTCCTTCATGCAAACATTTAAATTTTTAGGAGTTAAAAATCAATTTTGTCTTTTTTTTTTAACGAAAAAATGGATAGAAAATGTTTGAGGGACCAACTATGCCAAGTTTTGGAAAACTGATGGACCAATATGGAACGAAAAATAAATGAGGGACCAATTTGGAACATTGAGCATAATTGAGGGACCAAAATAGGACTTTGGCCTATTCAAATATACCCAAAGGACATTTTAGTCATTTTACATCAACCCTCATTTATTACACTTACAACAATCTCTCTCCATCATATCACTTTTCACCGATTATCTTTAATTTTTTTTCTAAATTATTATAATTAACTTTTTACTTTTAATTATTTTTAATATTTAATAAAATAATAATAATAATAATAATAATAATAATTTATTTATTATTAAAATATTAATTAATATTATATTTTTATCATTAAAAATAATTTCTATCCCTCTTATTTAAAAAATAACTATATAAATTCAAAAAATAAATTCAACCAAAATACTTAAAAAGGTCAAAGGGTCATTTTGGTCCTAAATGTATGCCCTAATGTTCATTTTGGTCCATTATGTTTCAAAATGTTCAAATTAGTTCTAAATGTTTGCAAAATGATTCATTTTGGTCCTAAATAATAGTAAAATGTTTCATTTTGATCCAAAACTATTGTATTTTGTCATATTTCTCTCGTATTTCATTTCCAATTCAAATGACTTGTTATGAGGAACTCGTAGCTATGAATTCGCCGCATTCGAATTTGAAACGACAGAAATATGATCAACTTTTCTTGTTTGACAATGAAATGAGCGGTCTACTTTCAGGATCAATTTGACCTCGGTTGTTGACGGCCTCAACTGGATAGAGAAAGTACTCTTTGAGAACAATATGTAGCTCTAAACTTGTCACGTTTGAACTTGAAACAAACCATATTCAATAGTTTAGGACCAAAATGAAACATTTTACAAACATTTAGGACCAATTTGAACATTTTAAAACATAATGGACCAAAATGAACATTAAGGCATACATTTAGGACCAAAATGACCATTTAACCTATTTAAAAATTTGATTTTAAATAATGATTCATCACTATTTTGGAACAACTCGGTATGTTTTCACATTTTCTTTTCTCTATTAGAGACTGATGTGTTAACTCGGTAAAAGTTAAATGGCTCAAAAGTCAGTTTTTTTTTGTTTAAAATTTATTGTGACAAAATTAAATAATTATAATCGTACTATAGAGAAAGAAGCAGATGGATAATGCCTGTTATTTTAACCTAGGGACCAAATCGTTCATGATTTTAACATCACATGAACCAACCAACTCGTATTTTTTTAAGCGAATGATTCGTTCAGTCAATACAAAATGAAAGACAAAAAAGTAAGTGTTATCATGGAAAATTATTTGTGCAATATACGATAATTGTAATTATAGTATGTGATACATCACTATTTGGGCGTACGCCTGAATAGCCCTCGAACCGGACACCTTCTCCCCTCCAAACCTGGCAAGACGCACTCAAACCAATCGAGCGCCCTTTGCACACCTAGAGGCGGTCGTGCTCCATCCCGGGCCACAGCGCGCGCCTCCAGACTGACGCAGTCACCCACGACTGCCTTGTTCCGCAATCCTCGCTGGGGGAGATCGTGGGTCACGGGCTTAGTCACACCCACGATCTCCAGTCTCCTGGCGCCCGCCCAGAGACACGACACGCAATCACCCACGATTGCCTTGCCCCGCAAATCTCGGTCTCCACCACCTCCGCTGGTGGAGATCGTGCCTGACTACGTGGTGCGCCGTACGCGCTGGCCACCACTCTCCCCCTGCTCTATAAATAGAGCTCAACTCAGCAGACTAAGGTTGGCCACTTCTCACCTTTCAGAATTCTCTTGCTCTCATATCTTTCATACACTAACTTGAGCGTCGGAGTATTCTTCGCAGGGCCCCCCTGTGAAGTTCTTGCAGGTACTTGGACGATCAACTTGCTCTCGCAGCCCACATTCGTTGAACTAGATAAGTGTGTCCATTTTCTAGTTTATCAGTATGTATAGTTATCAAATGGAATAATCTATCAAAATAATCTAGAAAAAACTCCAAATTGGAGCTTCTAAAAAAATCTGATTATTACAAATCCCAATGCAAAAAATCACACCAAACAAAAATCTACTTTTTAAATTTTTTATCCAACAACTCAAATTATTCACAAAAACCAAAAAGTCAAAAAGTAATATTTTATTCCAATTTTACTCTTATACAATATATCAATTTCCACACCTTTCTATCTACCAAACTCAATCATTACATACCTATTTAAATAATTTCACACCTTAAAAATCTCCTTTTTCAAAAACTCATCCAAACACCATTTGATTATAATCTAATCAGATTATAATCTAATCAAATTATAATCCAATCAGATTATAATTTGATAGATCAATTAAACGAACTGACCCTTAGTCGTTGGTTTCCACTCCAAAGTTAAAATCTCATTTTTGATTCTCAAACTATCGGTAAGTTTCATTTTGGTCATAAAAAGCTATTTTTTGTTTCATTTTAGTCCTCAACCTTTTACATTTTTTCCGTTTTGATCTCCAACATGTGATTTTATCGAAATTTTCACAGTTATTCTTAGTCATAAATTAGAGATAAAAATCAATCACAAATTTATCTCCAATTTGTAACTAAGAATGAAAATTTTTCTTCCTCTCTTTGTCAACTCACTTATTATTACGTATTTAAGTAAAATAAATAAATGAGTTAAATAAAAAATATGCTTTTTTTTTTAAAAAAAATAAAGTAGCTCACTTTGACTCGCCCTGAATCTAACTGGGTCGGGTCTCAGGTTTGGTCTGATCGAGCCCGTGATCATACATATATTTGAGAGAGAAATTATTCATCTTAATTATTTAGATTAGAAATAACGGCGTAAACCATATGAAATAACATTTTTGAGACAAAGAAGGAACAAATATGAAAGTTTGAGGTCCAAAATGAAATAAAAAATAGTTTTAGGACCAATATGAAACTTACCCTATAGTTCGTGGACCAAAATTTGATTTTTGATTGAGTCATGTGAGCGTGTCAGCATTTTCCGTTAAAATTGACGGAACAAAATCACAAGTACCCTAATTGCTAAACAGCACATGCTTCAGGTACCTAAAGTGAGATTTTTTAAACCACACAACAATGATGTGAGATTCAGCCTAACCACAAATACCTAATTTATAATTTACCCTAAAAATTAAAAGAAAGACACCTCAGTTTTTCTATGAAATACACCTCAACTTTTTCTATGAAGAAATTTAATGATGTTAAGAAATGAAGTTGTTTGGAGGAATTTAAAGGTCCATCCCTCCATAGCTATTAGTTACATTCAGTCTACTGTTACTTTTTATGTTGATGTGTTTGTTAATAGTAAGTCTGTAACACCGTCTTTTACTAATGTTGTTGAGCTTATGGCATCTTCGAGTCATGTCTCAGATATCCCCACAAGCTTTTGCAATGTGGTAGAGTTGTAGTGAAGGGCGTAACTCAGAGTCGATTATTTTGTTTTCTTATCATTTTTTTTAATGAAAAAAAATGCGCACACAAATTAAATATAGTTGCTTTAATATTTTGCAAATCATTTTATTTAAAAAAAAAATCATATTACACAGAATAAGTATGACAAAATTATTTTAGAAATTAACGGTGAAATAAAAGAGATGATTTATAAATAATTCAAAATAATAAAATTAAAACAAAAGTCACTCTATAATTTAATTTAAAGACCATTAAAATCAATATTAACTGTTACTTTTTATGTTGATGTGTTTGTTAATAGTAAGTCTGTAGCACCCGTTTTTTACTAATGTTATTGAGCTTATGGCATCTTTGAGTCATGCCCCAGATATCCACACGAGCTTTTGCAATGTGGTAGAGTTGTAGTGAAGGGCATAACTCAAAGTCGACTATTTTGTTTTCTTATCATTTTTCTTAATTAAAAAAAATGCGCACACAATTAAATATAGTTGCTTTAATATTTTGCAAATCATTTTATTTTAAAAAAATATCATATTACACAGAATAAGTATGACAAAATTATTTTAGAAATTAACGGTGAAATAAAAGAGATGATTTATAAATAATTCAAAATAATAAAATTAAAACAAAAGTCACTCTATAATTTAATTTAAAGACCATTAAAATCAATATTTAACCAACTAATTATATGAATTGAATTTTTAAGTAGACTTTCGCTTTCTTTTTAAACATAACAGCAAGTAAATAAATAAAGGTCAAAGGGTCATTTTGGTCCTAAATGTATGCCCAATGTTCATTTTGGTCCATTATGTTTCAAAATATTCAAATTGGACCTAAATGTTGGCAAAATGATTCATTTTGGTCCTAAATTATTGAATTTGGTCATATTTCTCTCGTATTTCATTTCACGTTTAAAGGACTTAGTTAAGAAGAACTCGTAACTCTGAATTCATCGCATTCGAATTTGAAATGAGAGCGATATGATCAACTTTACTTGTTTAACCATGAAACGAGCAGTCTACTTTTAGGACCAATTTGACCTTGTTTGCTGACGGCCCCAACTAGATAGAAAAAGTACTCTTCAAGAACAATATGTAGCTCTAAACTCGTCATGTTTGAACTTGAAACAAGTCATATTCAATGGTTTAGGATCAAAATGAAACATTTTGCAAACATTTAAACATTTTGAAATATAATGAACCAAAATGAACATTAGGGTATATATTTAGGACCAAATTGACCCTTTAACCATAATAAATAAATAAGTAAATACGAACCCCCTCAAGTACGAAGATCGTCGCTAGTCCTACCAAATAAAAATTCATAAATTTGTTTCTTGCTTTGCAGTCTCTTCTGCTCTTTGCTGGCCGGAACCTATCGGCGACTATGGCGTCGCTTACGGAGCTTGACGACGATACGGTTCGCAGCATGTCAATAGGAGCAGTTTTCTCCGACTTTGTAAGNCATAAGTAAATACGAACCCCCTCAAGTACGAAGATCGTCGTTCGTCGCTAGTCCTACCAAATAAAAATTCATAAATTTGTTTCTTGCTTTGCAGTCTCTTCTGCTCTTTGCTGGCCGGAACCTATCGGCGACTATGGCGTCGCTTACGGAGCTTGACGACGATACGGTTCGCAGCATGTCAATAGGAGCAGTTTTCTCCGACTTTGTAAGCCCTTCTTTCTCTAGAACTTAAAATTTCATTATTTTTCATTTTCTTTAATTCATTAGCTTCGCTTAATTTGCAGACTGCCCATCAGTTCAGTTTTACATTTCGGTTTTCAATTTTAAATCCTTATGCAATCTTTCGTTGCTTATTTGACCCAGTTAGTACCGGAATAGATTGATTATACCTGTTTGGTGTTGGCGTCTGTCTCTTTAATAACATTTTCTTTATTTGGGGGTGGTTTCTCATTAATGATCTATCGGTTTTCTATGTCTTCTACGACCTCATTCTTGCCTTCTTGTCATAGAAATGCTGCCACTAGCTAAAGGTTTGTTTTTGATATGGAGTTGTTATCGTCTTTTCAGGTTGGGAAGATAAATTCACTTGATTTTCATCGGAAGGAAGATTTACTAGTTTCAGCCAGTGATGACGATTCAGTGCGACTCTATGACATTGCAAATGCTAAGTGAGATTCCCCCCACCCCCCCTATTTTTTTGGGTCCATGAGGGAGCAAGGGTTTAAACATAAGATCACTTGCTAAATTACTCACGTCTTTCAAAGTTTCACCATTAGATTTCCGCCTAGTGGGTAGTGGCTTAATGGTGACTGAGTTAATTGATAAAAGAAAGAAGTAGATATATTCTGAGATGTGAATGTTAATCTGTAGTTAAGTAGTTGATAATGGCTGTATATTTAATACTCTTGCCTTAGTCTTTTGTAGAATATTGTTACTGTTTGAGAGCTCGTGGCATTTTAAGATGCTTATGTCCAACGCTTGTAGTATCAGAGTTTGGCTTGCAATTTCTACTTCTCTTAGTGACAATGGATTTGCCTGTTGAGATATTGAGAGTAAAATTACAGTATATAATTATAATGGTTGTCTTTTCTTAGTTTGAATCGATCTTTCTTTATCTGATTGACTGATTTAGACATTCTAACTTGTTATTAAACATATATGTTGAACTTCAAAAAATTGAAAAGGGTGCACGGGTTACTTATGTGATTCAATAGGAAGTGTTCAAAGGGTTATATTCAACAATGCGTTGTTGTTCATACCTTGTTTTGCACTTAACTGTCATTGTGCTATAACTGTAATTTTTTATGACATATCTTAGTGTGAAGAGTTTTATCAACCGAAGGTGGGGGAAAGATATTAGTCATGTTGCTTCAACGAACTTTATTAAATATTGTTGTACTTTGTATTTATGCATGTATAAAGCATTTTTTCCATAAATGCCAGGTTGTTGAAGACCACATATCATAAGAAACATGGTACTGATCGTATATGTTTTACTCATCACCCAAGCTCTGTCATATGTTCTTCAAAGTACAATTTGGAGTCTACTGGAGGTTAGCTGAAAATATTACTTAAAATGATTTTTGGGGACTCTTATGAAAGGAGAGTGCAGTACTGACTTTTCCCCTGACTATGCCAGAATCATTGAGGTATCTATCGATGTATGATAACCGATGCCTGCGGTACTTCAAAGGCCATAAAGAGAGGTTTGGACCTATTATTATTTAATGCTTATATGTTTATCAATCAAATGGCTCTTTGTTGAAGAAAAGCTGGCGCTATGATCAGTATCATTATGTAGGCTTTTCTACTTTTGTAAAACCATAGAATATCACTTTTCGACAGTGAGGATTAATACTCTAGTGCATGTGCCTCCTTAACTGGAAATATGAATACCTAATTTCAGCTTTTGATGAATAGTTATTTCGATCTGAATGTTTATACTCTTTCCTGTCTATCTTCCAGTCTTTAATTAATTGGTATCAGTATCAGATGTCTACAATGCAACCTTTTCTTCTTATCCTGTCCTTGCATAGATTGTTAGATTGTAATACGCAGATTTCGAAGAATTATTTTCCAGTGCTGCTGGTCATATCACCTTCCTTGTTATACACAGTTGTAATGCTAATTATTATCTATAACTTGCTTTGTAGAGTTGTTTCACTGTGCATGTCTCCAATCAACGATAGCTTCATGTCTGGTTCTTTAGACCACAGTGTCAGAATATGGGATCTTCGTGTAAATGCCTGCCAGGTTGGTAACTTTCTTTTGGTGTGGTTGATAATGAACATTCAAGGTGTAATTAAAAGAGGAAAGGAGGAGAAGTCAACTACCTTATAGAAAGAAAAGAGGCAAATTTGATTAATACTGACCTGAGCTAAATTACCTGACCGGACCTAGGATAACATTTGGTTATAATTGAGCTTGAAAATTTTAAAAATCATGTATGAGAAAAAATTTAAATGAAAAAACCAAATTATGATGTATGCTTACTTTATAGTTTTCAGGGAATCTTGCGTTTACGTGGTAAACCTGCTGTTGCATATGATCAACAAGGCCTGGTCTTTGCTGTAGCAATGGAAGGCGGGGCTATTAAATTGTTTGATTCACGTTCTTACGACAAGGTTATTACCTATTTTTTTCAGCCTCTTTTTTCTTTCCTTTTTTTTTTTGTTAAATTAATTTCGGAAGCATGACATCTTTCCTTTGCTAGTGTAGGGTCCCTTTGACACCTTTCTAGTTGGTGGTGACACAGCTGAGGTTTGTGATATCAAATTCAGCAATGATGGCAAATCAATGCTTCTGACTACTACAAATAACAATATCTATGTCCTTGATGCATATGCAGGAGAAAAGGTTAGCTTTTCGGGATAAATTAGTTTTAAGATTTCAGGTTCTTTATGGTAGCATCTGAAATAGACTCTTCCATCCCATTTTCAACTCAGACTCAAGTTTCTGCATGATTCTTTCCTTACACATTGTATATGTTCAAAATATGCATAAGCTGACAATTTTAGAATATCTTCTGCAGCGCTGTGGATTTAGTTTGGAACCATCACCCGGTGCAACGATAGAGGCTACATTTACTCCGGATGGGAAGTACATGGTGGCAGGTATTCCATTTCTTGCCTTGTTTACTTCATCACACCCTTTTATTGATCTCACTTCTTATAGTTAGATGCTGATACCCACAAAGACTCCTTGGAATTGTGAGTTCTATCTTGGTCCTTCAGATGTGATATGCTCCAAAATTGACTCCCTAACACATTCCATTTTATGGTCGTGTTTTTATGCCTTTTAAATCAATTTTCCCTTTTATTTCTTTTTTCAAATGTATTTCAAATTTCGAAACTAAGCTTAGATTTTTCATGTCTAAGGCTCGGGTGGCGGAAGCATTCATGCCTGGAGTATTGACACGAAAAATGAGGTATCTATTATCTGCTTTCTACTTCGATATGTACGAGTCTACAATTAGTAAATGTACTTACCAGACCTGTTTAAATTACGTACATATCTAATACCAAAAAGTTATTAAAACTATCAAATGCAGCTTGAGATGTAGACATTTATAATAAGATTACAAACTCATAAAGCTAATCTTGATTCTTGGGTTAGGGAAACAATCTAGAGGTGGTGGATAATCTAGACAGGAATTCAGTAAACATGGTTTTAACTTTATTTATCCTTCACAATCCTTATTGACAAATGGTTGCTGCAATATACCCCCTTTCAGATATTTAAAACATATATACATAATAATAATATATAATATTCAAATATAATTTTAAAGTATTATGTTGTGTTATATCCAATAGAGTTTCGGATACTTAATGACATGAATTTATTTTTGCAACTTTGTTGCTTTAGAGTAGCGTACGTTAAATAATATCAATATGACATTAACAGAGAGACATGAAAGATGCCAAGCCCAGGAGAAAACGGTTTGATATATCGTGTGTATGTCGAGATTTGATCACCTATGATTCAAGAACCTCCCTATTAGTCAAAACTTGAATTTTGTCATTATTTTTACCTTTTGATTGCATAGTACTAGCTAGCATATTATTCGTTGAGTTGTTCCTCTATGGCCAAATACGTATATATGGTATTTTTCTGTTTGTTTCCCTGGAAAATTAGAAAGAAAATTTTGAACAGGTGGCATGCTGGAACAGCCATATTGGTGTGGCTTCTTGCTTGAAGTGGGCACCTCGCCGTGCCATGTTTGCCGCGGCCTCAACCGTACTTACGTTTTGGATTCCCAACGATTCTAAGCTCAAACCCGAGTATCCAGGCCAGGAGGCTACTGATGCTGCTGCTGCACCTCCTTCTGAACCCCACACACTTCTTCACTAAAATTCACTCTCACTCACCTTTAATTTCTTACTTTTATGAGAAAATTTTGCTACCAATTACTCATGTTCATTCTTTGTTACTTCTCTCCCATCTATCTCAAAGTCAACTTTTCAATTATTGTGCTTGCTGCTTAATTTTAGTTGACTACCAATTCATTTAGATTTGATCATGAGCCCGTTTGGATAAGCTTATGAAAAAAGAATTTTATTTATCAAACTTTTTTTAAAAGGTCTTTTGAGTGAAGCACTAATATTTTTAATTATTAAAGTTGTTTGGATATAAAATGACAAAAGTACTTTTAATTAATAAAATAAACTAAAAGAATACTTTTGCAAGTGCTTTAAGAGCCCGTTTGGATAAACTTGTGAAAAAAGAACTTTATTTATCAAACTTTTTTTAAAAGGTCTTTTGAGTGAAGCACTAGTATTTTAAATTATTAAAGTTGTTTGGATATAAAATGACAAAAGTACTTTTAATTAATAAAATAAACTAAAAGAATACTTTTGCAAGTGCTTTAAGAGCCCGTTTGGATAAACTTGTGAAAAAAGAACTTTATTTATCAAACTTTTTTTAAAAGGTCTTTTGAGTGAAGCACTAGTATTTTAAATTATNAATTGTGACGTGGCAGTGTGACTGGGATGCTGACGTGGCAAAATCAAATGAGATGGACTAAATTAGGATCAATATGTAACATTTCATAACTTCTCTATACTCATTCCACAATATCACCAAATCAATTCAATTCCACTCTCCCTGAGCTCGTATCAGCCACCAATGGATTCTCGCCGGAGAACAAAATCGGCGCCGGGAGCACTTTCTGCAGAAGCAGAAGCAGAGGTGTTAATTACAGAGAGAGACACACTTTCTGCAGAAGCAGCCGCCATTGATGGAAGAAGCAGAGGCCATCTTCAAGCTCTTCGATTCTTGCTGGTTCGAGCTCGATATTCTTAAAGAAATCCCAATTTCATTATCAAAATCAGAAAAAGAAAAGGCTTCAGAATCAAAAAACCCACAAGACGAAGAAATCCTACATGATGTATCGCCAAAACCGAAGCTTTCTCGCGTCGAAAGCGTTCACACGAGGTCCATGAGTGACTCCATGACGAACTTCAATCTCGATTCTTTTTCCCCAGATTCTGTTCTTCTTCCTCTTCCCAAAAATCCGAGACTCCAGACGATTCTGTCGGGAAAAGAGATCAAAGATGAAGCATACCCAGAAGTCGAAATCGAAGAACAGAGGAATGTTCTTGAAGATAAGAAGATGAAGAAGAAGAAGAAGAAGAAGAAGAAGAAGAAGGGGGAAGTAAGAGTTTGTCTGATACTAAAAGGGTTTATGGATCTGGGGTTTGTGTTCTCAGAGGAGGATAAAGATTCGATTATTCCTGGGTTACAGAGATTGGGGAAGAAAGAAGAAGAAGAAGATGATGATGAATGGGGCGGAGGCAAAGGCGGTGGAGTTATGAAATGTTATGAAATGATGAATGAGTACAGAGAAGTTATGAAATGTTACATATTGATCCTAATTTAGTCCATCTCATTTGATTTTGCCACGTCAGCATCCCACTCACACTGCCACGTCACAATTAACGGCGAAATTTGGACGGAAGTGACCAGGGGACTAACTGTGAAACTTTTTGCGAAGGTTTGGGACCAAATCTGCAACAAAAATAGTTATGGGACCAAATTGAAACCTTAGTCATAGTATTGGGACCAAAAGTGCCATTCCAAAACCATGAATAAGCGTTGATTGTGAGCTCGAGGAGGGAAACACGCACGCCGTCTGAACTTGTCTTCCTTGATTCTCCACCAAGCCGACACCCTCGCCTCATTTCCAGCAAGATTCCGCGGAGCTTTTCGTCTATAAATCGCAACTTGATGGACTGAGTTTAGGGTTCGATTTTTCCACAAAAGAAAGAGGGTTTTCACTTCGGTTTCGTCTATGAGGAAGAGAAACGATAGAGTGTGGTTGTTTTTGTCCAATACTAGGCAGAGAGAGGTGAAACCGAGAGTGAAATCGTGAGCAAACCGCCGGCGAAATTTTGAAAGTTGGGGTCCAATTTTGACGATTTTGTGTGTGATTT
>QANZ01012210.1:278404-290545 GCA_003254925.1 Chamaecrista fasciculata
AAGAGAATTTCAGAGTGTAAGAAGTAGCTAACCTTGAACTGCTGAGATGGGCTCTATTTATAGAGCAGGGAGGAGAGAGGTGGTCAGCGCGCGGGGCGGACCACGTAACCGGACACGATCTCCACCAGCGGAGATGGTGGAGACCGAGATTTGCGGAGCAAGGCAATCGTGGGTGATTGCGTGTCACTTCGCATGGCGGGCGCCAGGCAACTGGAGATCGTGGGTGTGAACAAGTCCGTAGCCCACGATCTCCCATAGCGCGGATTGCGGAGCAAGGTAGTCGTGGATGACTACGTGTTATTTGGGGGGCGTGCGCCAAGACCCTGGATGGATCACGACCGCCTCTAACTGTGCAGAGGGCGCCCGATTGGCTTGAGGGCGCCTCGCAAGGTGTGGAGGGGAGAAGAGGCCCGGTGCGAGGGTCGTTTAGGCGTACGCCCAAATAGTGATGTATCAATAAAATTTTGGTCGGGTTCGGGTTAACCAGCTCAACCTAATCAGATGAACTTTTTACTAAAATGCCAATCCGATGTAATCCATTCAAGAAACTCGACCCGAGCGAACCCAATCAAAAGTGTCGAGTTCAATCGGGTTAGACTCGATTTTCCACACCCCTAACTCCTGCTATATTGTGAGCATATATATTGATACGAGTCCGTAGTTAATTGAGGGTAAGACACTATATAAGGCCTTAGGCTCTCCAACTTTAACATCTAGCTTTTGAGGTGTGGTTCTCCTAAGGACTTATACTTGTATCAATTGGTACTTTCGTTGAGAGCGAACTGACGCGGAGGGAGCGACCTATAGACTGGATTAAGGTACGTAAGATGCNGAACCCGATCAAAAGTGTTGAGTTCAATCGGGTTAGACCCGATTTTCTACACCCCTAACTCCTGCTATATTGTGAGCATATATATTGATACGAGTCCGTAGTTAATTGAGGGTAAGGCACTATATAAGGCCTTAGGCTCTCCAACTTTAACAACTAGCTTTTGAGGTGTGGTTCTCCTAAGGACTTATACTCGTGTCAATTGGTACTTTCGTTGAGAGCGAACTGACGCGGAGGGAGCGACCTATAGACTGGATTAAGGTACGTAAGATGCGTCGTGCCGAATACTGGAAGTTGTATAAAGCCGCTAATAGTGGAAAGGGCTATCAATGGTCTAGTGTCGATAATGTGGGTCGCTGTGGACGTCGACTTTCGAAAAGGTATGTAATGATACGAGTCTCACATCGGATAGTTAGCTGAGGGTAAGACACTATATATAAGGCCTTAAGCTTTTCAACTTCAACTGATAGCTTTTGAGGTATGGTTCTCCTAAGGACTTATACTTGTATCAATTGAGCTGTTGAGGTTGGAGCGCTTAAGATCTTATATGGGACTTATATCATATATACATAGGCCTGTGTACCCATATGTATTTATAAATTCATTAATTTTTTTTTTAAAAAAAGGTGTATGTATATATAGCATTTTCCGTCATACATTTGTACTGTGCAAAACGTGAAGCCATAGTTATATTCTTCGCACCTACATATATAGATTATGGACAACAAAGGACAGATAGAAACACAAGCAAACATAACAAGCCAAGAAATTGAACTATTAAACATACAAACACTTAATTAGGTTCTTTAATTTTTCCTTCACGGCCCCTTCTTTTTGTAGGGCACACATGCAAGGATTCGTTCCTCTAAAAGATCATGATCATATCAATAATCAATGCAAATCTCTCTCTTCTCCGGAACTGCACACCCTCACTATTTTAGCCTCAATTATTGAGACCAAATATTCAATGTTGAAGCTGCATATGTTTGGACATGAGAAGATCTCAAAAGAAAGACATTAAAGGCAAGAGAATTTTCAATTTTTTTAGATTAATTTAATTGAATATATATGAATAAAAACTTGAATGTGACAGAAATGTTGCTCATTATTTAAATTAGGCCAATGTTTTAAATTGATCCCAAACTTACTTTCGAGATGTGATTTAACTTCCTTTATTAGGGTTTGAAAGGAGATAGTTTCGAATTTGTCATATTCGGATTTGAAAGGAGATAAACATGATCGATCGCTTTTATTTGTTTGACTATGAAATTAGTTATCTACTTTTATGACTCGATTTGGCTTTATTTGTTAATTGTCCCAAAGTATTCGTCAAAAGAAACTCGTAGCTCTGAATTTGTCACATTTGAGCTTGAAATCATAGAGATATTATCACATTCAATATTTTTTGAACCAATTTGAAACATTATAAAAACATATAGAACCAATATGAAACAAATGAAAGATAAGAGATCAATTTAAAATCTACCTCATACATAAAGGACCAATTTTAACTCAGATTAATTAAAAAAATATGATGAAATTTGTTATTAATTTATTGAAAGAAATTAGTCAAAATATAAAATTGACTAAAATATAAAATTTCATAAACAAAATTAATAGTAAACAAATATTAAAGATGAAATAAAAAATTAATCTAAATTTTCGGGATAAAAATAATGCTTTTTGGCATCTTTATACATCAAACGAGTAAACTAAAAGAGGACCATTTTAACTTAGTGACAGACAAATTTAGCCTGTTTGGGGATGGGGCATCCCAAACTCATCCCATTCTAATCCTAATCTCAACTTAAAATTAGATGAACAGTCCAGTTTGGGTGTTTGTCTGGCACATAATATCATCTCATCTCATCCAAGTCATCATCTCATCCAAATCATCATCCCATTTATCATACATTTACTAATCTACCCCTATTTATATACCTATATTTACCTACACTCTAATACAAATATAAAAAAGATAATTAGACAAAATAGTAATTTTACATACCCTCATTTATTACACTTATAATTTTCTCTCTCTCTATCATTTCTTATTAATTTTTTTTTCTCTCCCTCTCACTCACTCACAAACACACACAAACTTCTCTCTCTCCTTTTCTCTCTATCTCTCACACACCCACCTACCCACTCCCTCTCTCTCCCTCATATATATATATATATATATATTATATTTATATTATATATATATAATTTATATTAATTTAATTAAACAAAGATGTTTTTGTCTATTTGTAATGTTGTTTTTTTTAGTCCCAACATTTCTCTATTTCTTTTGAGTAAAAATACAATTGAATCCCTAAATTATTTTTTAAGTTACAATCTTCTATTCTATTTACTGTATTTTTTTAAAAAAGAGAAAAAAATTACTTATCTTCACTTTTATAGGCATTTTAGTCCTCAAACTATGAGCTCAATTTCCTTGGCTAGTAAAACTATTTTATGTTTAGTTTTTTTCTCAAACTATGAAAATAGTTTGATTTTGGTCCTCAAACTATTTGTTGTTCTAAATTCGTGTCCAAATTCATCCGATGATTATGCGCTATGGATAATGGAGAAATAACGGTTATTTTTTTGTTGGGAAAATACACAAGTTTCCATGTGTTTGTTATTTTTCTGGTTCGAATCATGGGTAGCAAAAAAATTGCAATGTTGTTTTGTTGGGAAAATACAAAGTTATGGACCAAATTGTATATTTAAAATAATTTCCATATTACTTGCATTCTAGTCCCCAAAATATTACTTATTATTTTTCTTTATATTCAAATTCATAAATGTGCCCCATTATTCATGGCTGGGATTCTCTACGAGCTTTGAATTATCACTCACACATGTTAGGGATTGATTAATTGGCCGGATACAAATTTATGGACCAAATTGCATTCTCAAAAGAATTTTAATGTTATTTTCATTTTGCCCCATAATCTCATCCAATAGGATGGACCAAAATCCATCATCCCATAGGATTAAGAAATCACGCTTTCCAAGATCATCTCATCCTAATATCATCCCAGTCAAACCCCACCCAAACACATATCATCTCATCTCAATCTCCATCTCAACATCATTATTTCATACCATTTCTACCCCTATACAAATTAAAAAAATCCATAATCATATTTCAACCAACCACAATCATTACATACCCTTTTATATAATTTCACACCCTATTATACATCATTTTCTCTCAAACCATCCAAACACTTCATCTCATCCTAATTTCAACATCATCTCATCTCATCTCATAGGTTAAAATTAGATTGAGATTGGATTGAACTTACATAGTTAGAATCTGAGTCATAGACCAATATTTGTGTTCAATTTTCTTTTATATTTTTTTAAAGAAAAAAAATAATTAAAACTTGGTTCCAATAATATATTAATTAATTACCAACGTAAAATAAATAAATAGGTACCGATCGAGAGTAGTTGCTTAAGGTGGTCGTCACTGTCAGATTGCTTATTTGGGATTAATTGAACAATGCAATTTACTTTATTTCAACTATGCTTCAAAAGTACTTAGAATATTAATATTTTTTCTTTCTTTTTCCACTTTTTTCCATTCTTTTTCTTTTGGAAGGGGTTTGAAAATGACTTTTAATAATATGACTTAACTCTGCCGAAAGGCCAAAAGCCCTCGAATTATAATTAAGTTTATCCTATAGTTATTAACAAATAGAAGAAAATAATATAATTGGTTTATTTAAAACACAAGATGAATGATGGATTGAGAGCTGACTCACTTGAACTACTTAAATAGCAATCACTAATTGTCTTTTGTAATATTTAATTTGCACATGCACCTCCATCGACAATACTAATACTTTTCATTTATCACCGATTATTAATGTTGTATGTAGTTAGTTAAAAGCGTGTTGTCGGCGTGTACATAAATCATAAATGATTGTGGAATTAATTATTTATACCCATAAATTAATCAACTGATCATGATCACTTTATTTAGATGTTCAAATATAAGTAAGGTACATGAATCTTCCATACATACATTCATATATAATTGGCTTAAGTGCATTTTTGTCCCCTAACTTTCACAAAGGTTTCAATTTGATTCCCTAACTTTTTTTTTGTTGTAATTTTGATCTCCTAACTTTTGAAAACGTCTCAATTTGGTCCCCTAACTTTTTTAATTGCAATTTTAGTCCATTAGCCTTTGAAAACGTCTCACCGTTGGTCCCAAGTGCACTTTCAAGTCATGAAAACGTCTCCCCATAATGGTCATTTTTTAATCTACTTCACACATATTTACCATATTATCAGTCAATTCAGCTTGCCAAATCAGCACTAACGACAAATAATGGATGAAAAAAGTGTACTTGGACCAACGATGAGACGTTTTCAAAAGTTAGGGGACTACAATTGCAACAAAAAAGTTAGGAGACCAAATTGAGACGTTTTTAAAAGTTAGGAGACTAAAATTGCAACAAAAAAAGTTAGGGGACCAAATTGAGACCTTTGTGAAAGTTATGAGACCAACAGTGCACTTAAGCCTATATAATTATATATATAGTTTGAAATTAATTAGTGGAATTTATATATGTTAATTGCGATTGGCAATATGAACGAGTAATTGATTATATTTTCGGAGGGAGCCATGATTAACAATAATGTGGAATGTCTTGTTGGTGCATGCTTGTCAGGATTCTGCGAACAAAAACATTTTGTGGGTTGGATTTAGAAGAGTTATTGGAGAAAAGATTATTAAAGAGTGGTTTATATTTTATGAACGAGGAATCATAAAATAGCTTTCGAATGATGTGAGCAATTGAGTATGACACTGATGATTAGAGAGGCACAATTATTGGTTGTGATTTGCCAACTATTGGTATATCACGCTTATTTGAATGCTTATTGAACAAAAAATGTCATTTTTTTTTTCTTTGGTAACAAAACAAAATGTCATTCCATTTTTACATAATTACATGTGTCCATGCTCAAAATGAAGTGTCATGCTCCATTGATGAATTCAGATTTAATTTTCAAATTTCAATTTTCGGTTTGAAAAAAAAATACTGTTAAGTTAGTTAAATAAATTATTATTATTGTTATTATTATTATTATTTTAAATATAAATTTTAGAATTAAAATCATAATAAATAATTAGGCAAAACTGCAAAAGTATTGTTGGTATCCCCAACGTATTGACTTATTTTCAGTTATACATCTACATTTTTTTTTTTGCAAAGTATACCCCCAACGTTTCGCACCTGAGTTAATTATAACCCTTAACTAATTATAGAATAGTCCAGAATATTTGTCATCTTTAACAAACAGGTCCTCAGAAGCCATTAACAATCCTCCTTCTCTTACACTAAAACATCACCACCACACTTCATCATCATCGTCCACTTTGCCCTCGTTTCCATCGACATGGTCCTTCTCCTTATCCTCAGCTTCCTGGTCTCCCCTAAATTGTGTCGTTCCCATCCCTTTTCCTTTCCTTACAACTGTCTCTCTCACCCATCTTCTCTATTTTGCCTCTCTCCAAAGAGGTTTTAAAGTTACTTTACTTTTCAATTTCAACAACCACAACGACACTGTCACAGGAGATTATGTTAATGCCGAGAGGTAAAGCTATTGATATTTCTGCTCAATTTCTCTGTATTCGAGGCTCACTGGCAAGTTTGTGTGTGGTTGTTGGAACTGTAAAAGAAAAATCTTGAGAAAATGAAAGATTTCTAAATAATGGAAACTTAAGGACCTTAAAATAAAAAAAATTTGTCGAGTTGGGGTATAATTAACTCAAATGTAAAATGTTGAGGGTATAACTGACAAAAAAACGTCATGAGTATAACTAAAAATAACCCCATACATTGAGGTACCAACAATACTTTTGTCTAAATAATTATAAATTAATAATTTATCATAAACAATTAATGTTACAATATAATAATTTATATAGAGGGACTACAATGGATAACAAAATAATTTTTAGCGATTAAATAGAAAAAAATGGAAATTGAGAAAAAAAAGCTTTCTAAGGGACAAAGTTGAAAAAATAATCATTTATAATGGGTCACAATAGAATTTTAATATTTAAATTGAACCAAACAATTATTTAGCGGTTCAATCGTCCAAACTGGTCCAAACAATTCTATTTGGTTATTTCACGTTCAACTGCCAAAGCAATTTTTAAGTTGGGGCCTTGGGGTGATATATTTATTTTTTTATACATTTATTTATAATATATTAAATAAATATTATTTTATACTATAATTTTAAATGACTAACTAAAAAAAAGCCTTTCACACGTATACCAGCATAGATAAAGGGAGATTCGTATGTATATGTTTCAATAATAACGAACGAATCTTTCTGCTTCACACCAAGAAACATAGTATAATCAATAATTTGAACCCTAATTCAGAAATTATTCAAAGCTTTTTGTCACTAACTGCCTCCTTAAATTTCTGTTGCACGCGTCAAATTTTACGTTCGGTCGTGATTAGATTGGCTTGTTGATTTTTCATACATTAAACATGTAAATTAGCAGCTTGTTAAATTGTTGCAACTGTTCTTCACCTAAGCAAATTTTATTGACTCTAATTTGTTTCCTTCAGTTTGAATCATTATGTATATTCTCGTAATGCTGAGATCAAATTTGCCTGACAAATTCGCTTGGCAAGTGCATTTTTACAAGTTTTCATGAAACTCCGCTTAATCATTTTCTCAATGCACCTACTGAAAGGGATAAGATCAGCGCAAGCAAATTTACCAATATGATTTCCTTTCGGGCTAATGCAAACCTAAAATCTGTTCATACCATTAATTTCTACCCAATTGCATCATCTTCTGGCAATCAGAGCTCAAACGCAGTTACACAAGCAGAAATCTTATATTCGGTTCTTCCCTATCTACAGCTTAACCAGAATTAGGGAGTAAAAATAATTCAAAACATGAATCGCTATACATTTCAAATAAATTACCTGCAGAAGTTATAACAAATGTTTCAGTATCTAATATTTTAAAATCACAAACAAAAAACAAGGGTTAAAAAATTGACAAGAAAAAGAACCTTACCCAAAAAGGCAGTGCACATTTTGATTTCATGTCAGTGAAGCCATGTGTAGGAACTTTGTACTTGACAATAGAATCAATCCTTGTTAAGTAAGCCTCCAAGTATAAGGTTTATGAAGCAGCTAGAAAGTAATCCCTTATGGTTCTCTTAAGAGAAGATGGTGGGTTCAAAACAGAAGAGGGGCTCTTCAAAGCAGATTCAGGAGTTTTTTCTGATGATTCAGCCATATCGGACAGGGATGAAAATTGGTTCTTATGACCTTCAGTTTTATGCGTTTTAGGTGGTGTGATTGGCATGTCTCGACTAATTTTATCTGGTGCTTCACTGTCAGGACCTGATTTGGTACACAATTCTTCGTCGTTAATTAAAAGCCTTCTGCATTCTTCACTAGGCATTGCCATTACTCTCCTCCGGATGGAAGCTGGAGGCTTTGTTCTTGAGAAACATGTATTGTTATTCCAAATCCGAACCTAAAAAGTGGGATAGGCTAAACAGTTAAATGCTTGAGAAACCGTAAGAGCTAGCATTAGAGAAGAATGTGGTTTAAGACAATCCTGAACAGAAATTTGTCCAAATAATGTTTGAGAATCTATGTTTTTTAGTTCAATTACGACCTAAAAAGAAAACAAAATCTATTAATCAGTGTATTGCTTACTGTGAAATCATCAGAAGAAGTTGCTAATTTGCCATCCTCGGAGTGGCACCTGGAAAGCAAATATTTAACAGTAAGTAACTTGCATTTTATGATGGGCATAAGCGTAAACATAATGCTGAGGTTTTCCATTTACCAATCAACAGCAGTAACTTCTCCTTCATGAGTTTTCAAAGTGATAGGTTCCTCTTGAGGCTTGTTAACCTGATTTGTAAGACTTCAATTAAATCATATCCTGATTCGGACTTAAGTACCAAGCTTATTGATAGATCATCAAGAGTAAGAAGTGTAACCTGCCAAACATAGGCGTTTCCATCACTAGAACCGCTGGCTATGTGAGTTGCATCAGGACTAATTGCTGACTGTGATTGCACAAAAAACAATAGTCAAGTCAGGACATAAACAGAAAACATTAAACTTACATTTAAACCTACTACTCTCACCTTCACAAAAAATGATTCAATTCGACATCCAGAAAAAGATCTCAAAGGCCCCTTTTCAAGCTGAAGTACATCATACAAGTATATTCTGGGAAAACGAGAGACAAGGTAAAATTATCTTTCGTATGTTTTCTTCATTATATTTTAAATCATCAAGAATGGAGATCCTAAAAAAGGAAAATACCTGTTATCCATGCAGGAGGCTGAAAGAAATACTCCACTTTGATCTTGGGACAAGCTAGATATGCCATGAAACCTTCCCTGAAATGACAATGTAAGAATACTATCAATACTCTGATAGCTTTGCAACATCAATTATAAACATGTTAGAAATAAGCTTATTTTCAAATAAGCAGGTGACGTCTGGTATGCATTATACACCTATAATGAATTTATTATCATTAAGATCAATTGAATAGAATCTCTTTTTAGACAAACGAAAGGTTTAATTCATCAATAAGACCTACGACTTCTTGAATTAATAAACACCAGTCAATAACAAATTCAATCAAGAGCACAGTTTCAAACCAACCGTTTCTGTAGTCTGGGGACGAGGGCATGTCTGCGTGACAGAACTTCTCAAGTTCCTGGTATCCCAGAACTTTACAACGCTAAAAATAAACAAATCAAATAAGAAAAAAGAAATAACTTATTTGTATGCATTAACATGTAATAAGGAAATTAAACATATGCTTTAACGAATCCTTACGACTAACCTATCCACAGCCCCAGCAGTAGCTACGGAAACCTGATCTTTGAGATACAGAACTGACGTAATGCTCTTGGAAGCAGCCTAGCAAGTTGAAATTGTTAGTGATGTGTACATTATAAAACGAGAGAATTGTAGTTCATTAGCTACAAACCTTGACACTTCTAACTCTTTTAGATTGGGATGAAAGATGTGCTCCTTTGACTTCAGCCGTTGAACTAGTGCCACAACAAAATAATTAAGTGAATTTTGAAGAAAAATAAATAGAAATTAAATTTATTAGCAAATGTCAAAAACTACTCTCCATGACACTTGAAAAATATGAAATTACGTCTTACCATATGCAGGGTTCACCACGCCTACTCTTAGGTGCTGTTTTGCATCTCAAGTCCCAAAGACAAAAGGACCCATCTCTTGAACCAGAGACAACAACATCTGTAAGTTAACAGATGAATTAAACTCACTTAATGTCACAATATCGTTTTGAAGATAGAAGATCCAGAGTTATATAAATATAATAATTCAATGCCTATATTACCTGCATTAGTTGGATGAGAACACATGGATTTCACACTTCCCGTATGCCCCATCAACACTCCTATACATTTTTGTTCTAGCACATCCCATAACTTCATCTGCAAATACAGCCCATGGGAACATACAAAATCAGATTATGAGGAAAACTAACTCTAAGATGCCAAAGTATTTTACTCTAATTGATTAGATGTGACTTTGATTTCAAATGAAAATTTGTTCCATATGTTTTTCAACAATTTAAGGAAGAAAAACAGGATAGTCAGGATAAGCAAGTTGATGCGGTCAGAGAATCAAGCCATACATTAACCATACGTGCAGTATGTGTTAGTGAAAATATATGGTAGAAAACGTCTATGCCATGTCATGAAAATACGGTGCCTTTTAATCAAAGTCCAGCCACTGAATTAATAATAAAATGAAGAAAGAGAAATTGTGCAACAACAGGACACAAAATATTAATCATAATTTTACAGAGATTATATCAGTAAGCTAATCAGCATAATGACTTACTGTTTGATCACCAGAAGCTGTGAGAACTTGGGTATCTTCCTGCAAAAAGTTGTAATTAATATGTTAAAATTGTATTCAAACAAAATCTGATATTCCGATTCACATTGATTTTTGTGTTATCAGAACGTAAAAACTCTTTTATTTCATGTACAATCTATTAAATCTCCAAATAGGGCAGCACAACTGCGGATTACCTTAATCCAACAAACATCAAAAACAGCATTTTGATGGGCAACCCACTCGCTAATCTTTGCTTTCTCTGAGATTTAAAGGGGTAAAAGTCAATACATACAAGTAATCACCCATGAGATTCTTCTAAATGTGTTAAATACCCATTTTCAGCAAAACTAAAAAATAAATAAAACGAAACCTGCATTTTCTTCGAACGATGAGGAAGCAGTAAACTTGCGGCGAGTATCAAACATGCTCACATATCCATCCTCATCCGACAAAGCAAGGATGTGTGAATTTTTGGCGGTCTGCAAAAAAATCACGGGCACCCCCGTATCGTCTTATACCAATACAGACAAAGACGGATACACTATCAAATTTTGGGAAATCTCAAGTACCTTACAGAATGAGACAGCCATCGGAGGAGTCTCAACGCCACTGTGCTCTACGGCCATAGCTCCGACTTCACTGAAGTCAGATCCGACCCCATCCATGTAAGCACGTTTTCGAACTGAAGAAGAAGAAGATGAGAGTCGTCGATTAGAAAACAAGATCCGAATCTTTGATAGAAGTAGAAGAATCGTAGAAGAGAAAGTGAAAGAGCTAACCTCTGAAGCCGTTGAGTTCCCTTGAAGTGATGTGGCGGAAGAGCGATCGGTGTTTAGGAGCCTCCATGTTCGTTCGTAATCGGAAAATGGGTCGGAGAAGATGAAGCAGACGAAGAGGAATAATTGAAGAAAACGCAAAATTGTGAGGGAAAATGGGGCTTTTGAAAATGAAATAGAATTTATGGAGTGTACTTCGGCGCGATGACGCTCGCTTCAATTGGCGGGAACTTGCAATTTGGCGTTTGACACTTTGACTGATGTTCCCTAATTTTTCAGATGTTTTTTTTGACGTTCTATTTCTTTTCGCTGAGTCCATTGGGCCCAGATCTTTCTTATTGGTCTAAAGCCCATTGTGGAAAACCAAAAGCTTTTTAGGTATCGAATCCGGCCTGATAAAAGATGCAGATTTCTTTTATTATTGATTATTGATTATTGATTATTGATATTGATTATTGACTATAATTAAATATTTTTTTTTGGATAATATAATTAAATATCTTGAAAGTGAATATTAATAAGTAGGGGCATAAAAATAAATAACACGTGTCAAATTTTAAAAATTTATTTTATAATAAGATAAAATAAAAGTTTATTATTGAAAATTGAAAATAACTAAAAAAGGCCTCTCCAA
>QANZ01012210.1:290842-342232 GCA_003254925.1 Chamaecrista fasciculata
TTATTTTAAAGAAATTTGTTTCTTATTATGTTTAGACTCAAAATAATACGTTATTTAATAGTTTTTACTTCAAAATTTGATTTTTTATCCTCCTAATTAATCACTTTCTTACTCAATCCAGCTTAAATTTAAAGAGTTTATTATATATTTTTATTATGTTAAACTAAATATATTATTTTTTATTTATTTAATTATTAACGGTTGAACCCCGGTTGAACCATTGAACCTTGAACCACTGCTTCGACCGGTTCAATGACCGATCCGGTTTTAATAACCTTGCTAATATAGTACAAACTGTTTATATATATTAGTTACTTTTAGATTTTTTTTATCCTTGTCATAACTTCTTATCTTATACTAACTTCTCTTCTTGACTTGTTTTGTCTTGTTTTTAATTCTTTTAGGGCCAAAGTCCTATTTTGGTCCCCCAATTATGCTCAGTGTTCCAAATTGGTCCTCCAGTTATTTTTCGTTCCATATTGGTCCCCCAGTTATGCAAAACTTGGCAAAGTTGGTCCCTCTAACAGTTTCCATCCATTTTTTCGTTAAAAAAAAAGACAAAATTGATTTTTAACTCCTAAAAGTTTAAATGTTTTACATCAAGGACTTTTTTCTCTATAATATGACCAAAATGTAAGAAAGAATAAATAACTTGGGGTTTTAGTTTATTTTACACCAAAAAATAATCTCCCTCTCTATCTCTCTCGATATCACATTGCTCGCCATCGCAAATATCATCTCCACCGCGACCTCAAGCCGGAGAATCTCCTCCTCGACGACAATGGAAACCTCAAGGTCACCGACTTCGGTCTCAGCACGTTCTCCGAGCATTTGAGGCAAGACGGCTTGTTGCACACAACGTGTGGTACTCCGGCGTATGTCTCGCCGGAGGTAATCGGAAAGAAGGGATACGACGGCGCCAAGGCGGATCTCTGGTCATGCGGTGTAATCCTCTTCGTTCTTCTCGCCGGATTTCTACCATTCTAGGACGATAATTTGGTCTCGATGTATAGAAAAATCTATAGAGGCGATTTCAAATATCTGCCGTGGTTTTCATCAGACGCAAGACGACTCATCATGAAACTCCTTGATCCAAACCCTAACACCAGAATAACGATCTCGAAGGTGATGGAATCGTCGTGGTTCAAGAAACCGGTACCTCGCGGTGTCGCCACGACGACGACGAAGGCAAAAGCGTAGGCGGAATTGGAATTCGAGAAGAAATCAAAGGAGCCGACGGCGACGATGAACGCGTTTCACTTGATATCGCTATCAGAGGGGTTCGATTTGTCGCTGTTGTTTGAGGAGAAGAAGAAAGAGGATAAGGTGGAGATGAGATTTGCGACGGCGAGCAATGTGATATCGAGAGAGAGATAGAGAGACATTTATGTTTTGGTGTAAAATAAACTAAAACCCCAAGTTATTTATTCTTTCTTACATTTTGGTCCTATTATAGAGAAAAAAATCCTTGATGTAAAACATTTAAACTTTTAGGAGTTAAAAATCAATTTTGTCTTTATTTTTAACGGAAAAATGGATGGAAACTGTTAGAGGGGACCAACTTTGCCAAGTTTTGCATAACTAGGGGACCAATATGGAACGAAAAATAACTGGGGGAGCAATTTGGAACACTGAACATAATTGAGAGACTAAAATAGGACTTTGGCCTTCTTTTAACTACTTTTGAAGTTACTTACCACTTTTACATCTTCACATACTTTTCATCTAGTCTTCACATTTATTTTTACATTTAATACTTCTATTATTTACTTGTCTGTATTTATCTTCTTTTTCTTATCCCGTCTTTTCAATATTTTTCGTACTTTTCTTATTTGATAAGCTTCTTCTTCTTTTAGATTAGTCATTCGTCAATTTCAAATTCTTCGTAATCTTATCTCTTATTTGAATTATGGATATGACAAAATTAAAAAATTTAGAACCCATAGAATAATATTATGATTCCTCAAATAATAAAATTAATAATACTTTGCTGAAGTCAATACTTTTTAAGTTTTTATTTTTTACAGCAATATTAACTATATATTTCAAATATTTATTATCTTATGTTAATATATATATTACTTGAAATATTACAATATATGTTTTTTATAGTATAATATAATATAATATAATAAATAATCATATATATTAATTTTTTTATTATTTTATATTTTAGTTTAATATAATATAATAAATAATTATTATTTTATATAAAATAATGATGAAAAATGATTCAAACCTCTCTTACCTTTTTATTTTTAAGAAAATTGGTATTTCATTTAAAATTCGATTAAAAAATATTTTAATTTTAATATATAAAAAAGAAGTCATTGGCGCCGCCAAGCACTCTTACCCTAGGTTTAAAGGCTTCTGGTTCATAGTGACACTCCTCCACCTTCATTTCGGCGTCTCTGGTTAACAATGGTGAAGCACATGAAGCACTACAGACCTCCGGTGAGTATCCCGTTCTCGTTTCGCCGGTTTCATACAACATGTTATTCTGCTGAAACCGCCTTAATCCTATTCGGTTTCTCTGAAAAAGATCCAATTTTTTTCTAATTTGCCTAAAAGTCACCGTTTAATGGATGGGCGGAGTTAGTTGCAGTGAAAAATGTTATGCTCTGCTCTTAATGAGTTTATTTAACTCTCATGCTGCTGTATTTTAGATATTCAAATACCCATGTTTTGATTTTGTATTACACGTCCACAAAAATTGTGTTATTCGAGTGTTGTATATTATTTTCAATGGTAAGGGGGAGAAGAGTGAAGTGTCCGTAACCAGGAAGTCTTTCGAAAGGATTTCCATAAAGAGAATGAATCGTTATTTATGTTTTCTAAATATTATCGGTGTTCGTCTGTTGCCTGAATTATCACTTTTATTTGGCAGGGGAAGAAAAAGGAGGGAAACGCTGCTAAATATGTCACCAGGTCGCAGGCGCTCAAGCTGCTTCAAATCAGTCTACCCCTTTTCAGGTCCCTTATCTATTCATATATAATCTAATAATATAATGTGATTTTTGTTTGGTACTAAGCCATGGATCAACTCCATCCTTTTATATATGAAGTGATAGGGCTACTGGGTATACTATGGGGTCATAAACCTGTTGGAAATTTGCAAATATTCAATGTTTTCTTATTGTCTAGATATAGCATTCCATCTTTGTTTTTCTTAAATGCATGGAAATTCAACTTTGGCGAAAATTATACATTTATCCTTACATTGGCTATACAAATTTCAGGAGACTATGCATTTTCAAAGGTATTACCCCACGGGAGCCAAAGAAGAAGTTTAAAGGAAATCATCATACTTATTACCATGTCAAGGATATTGCCTTTCTTCACCATGAACCTTTGGTTGAAATACATAGAGCAATAAAAGTGCATGAGAGAAAAATAAAGAAAGCAGAGGCAAAGAAAAACAAGGAACGTGCAAACAGGCTGCGGGACCAAACACCCAAAATCAGGCTAGATAGAATTATCCGGGAAAGGTTTGTTTGTTCTGTCTGTTAAAATTTGTATGCTGTTAATGTATCTATCTCCCAACTAATTGATTATTCCTACATTCAGGTATCCCAGATTTGTGGATGCACTTGGGGAATTGGATGACTGTCTTACAACAGTTCATCTTTTTGCTGCATTACCTGCATCAGAGAGCAACAAGATTGAAGTGGAACGTGTTCATAAATGTCGGAGGTATATACATGCCATTTGAAAACTGTATTATACCTGAATAAAAAATTTAGGTCATTGTGACCATGCCTTCCCTTTGAGACCAGAGGATAAGAGCCTAGTATCTTATGCTGTTAATACCTCTACTTATCATATTTTATTTTCCTTGCTTTCTTCATTATATTAGATTGGCACATGAATGGCAAGCTTTTGTGTCTCGTACTCACAAGTTAAGAAAAACTTTTGTATCTGTGAAAGGAATATACTACCAGGTATCAATTTGAGCATTTGTAATAGTTGTTTGTCTTAATTGCCTTTGTTACGATTTTGATTCTGTTGTCTGTGCAGGCTGAAGTTGAGGGTCAGACAATAACATGGATGACTCCACATCCACTACAGCAGGTTGTGCCTGACGATGTTGACATCACTACCATGCTAAACTTTTTGCAATTTTATGAGGTTAGTTTCACTTACCTTTGTNTAAAGTCACAAAAAATTAATTTATATTTTAAAATTTATGAATATGTGTCGTGTCAGTGTCGTACGGGTGTCGGACACTGACACGTGTGTCTGACACGGCGACACGCCCTCAAAATGAAGTGTCCCCCATGCTTCTTAGCTCTTACCTTTTTATTTTTAAGAAAATTGGTATTTCATTTAAAATTCGATTAAAAAATATTTTAATTTTAATATATAAAAAAGAAGTCATTGGCGCCGCCAAGCACTCTTACCCTAGGTTTAAAGGCTTCTGGTTCATAGTGACACTCCTCCTCCTTCATTTCGGCGTCTCTGGTTAACAATGGTGAAGCACATGAAGCACTACAGACCTCCGGTGAGTATCCCGTTCTCGTTTCGCCGGTTTCATACAACATGTTATTCTGCTGAAACCGCCTTAATCCTATTCGGTTTCTCTGAAAAAGATCCAATTTTTTTCTAATTTGCCTAAAAGTCACCGTTTAATGGATGGGCGGAGTTAGTTGCAGTGAAAAATGTTATGCTCTGCTCTTAATGAGTTTATTTAACTCTCATGCTGCTGTATTTTAGATATTCAAATACCCATGTTTTGATTTTGTATTACACGTCCAAAAAAATTGTGTTATTCGAGTGTTGTATATTATTTTCAATGGTAAGGGGGAGAGGAGTGAAGTGTCCGTAACCAGGAAGTCTTTCGAAATGATTTCCATAAAGAGAATGAATCGTTATTTATGTTTTCTAAATATTATCGGTGTTCGTCTGTTGCCTGAATTATCACTTTTATTTGGCAGGGGAAGAAAAAGGAGGGAAACGCTGCTAAATATGTCACCAGGTCGCAGGCGCTCAAGCTGCTTCAAATCAGTCTACCCCTTTTCAGGTCCCTTATCTATTCATATATAATCTAATAATATAATGTGATTTTTGTTTGGTACTAAGCCATGGATCAACTCCATCCTTTTATATATGAAGTGATAGGGCTACTGGGTATACTATGGGGTCATAAACCTGTTGGAAATTTGCAAATATTCAATGTTTTCTTATTGTCTAGATATAGCATTCCATCTTTGTTTTTCTTAAATGCATGGAAATTCAACTTTGGCGAAAATTATACATTTATCCTTACATTGGCTATACAAATTTCAGGAGACTATGCATTTTCAAAGGTATTACCCCACGGGAGCCAAAGAAGAAGTTTAAAGGAAATCATCATACTTATTACCATGTCAAGGATATTGCCTTTCTTCACCATGAACCTTTGGTTGAAATACATAGAGCAATAAAAGTGCATGAGAGAAAAATAAAGAAAGCAGAGGCAAAGAAAAACAAGGAACGTGCAAACAGGCTGCGGGACCAAACACCCAAAATCAGGCTAGATAGAATTATCCGGGAAAGGTTTGTTTGTTCTGTCTGTTAAAATTTGTATGCTGTTAATGTATCTATCTCCCAACTAATTGATTATTCCTACATTCAGGTATCCCAGATTTGTGGATGCACTTGGGGAATTGGATGACTGTCTTACAACAGTTCATCTTTTTGCTGCATTACCTGCATCAGAGAGCAACAAGATTGAAGTGGAACGTGTTCATAAATGTCGGAGGTATATACATGCCATTTGAAAACTGTATTATACCTGAATAAAAAATTTAGGTCATTGTGACCATGCCTTCCCTTTGAGACCAGAGGATAAGAGCCTAGTATCTTATGCTGTTAATACCTCTACTTATCATATTTTATTTTCCTTGCTTTCTTCATTATATTAGATTGGCACATGAATGGCAAGCTTTTGTGTCTCGTACTCACAAGTTAAGAAAAACTTTTGTATCTGTGAAAGGAATATACTACCAGGTATCAATTTGAGCATTTGTAATAGTTGTTTGTCTTAATTGCCTTTGTTACGATTTTGATTCTGTTGTCTGTGCAGGCTGAAGTTGAGGGTCAGACAATAACATGGATGACTCCACATCCACTACAGCAGGTTGTGCCTGACGATGTTGACATCACTACCATGCTAAACTTTTTGCAATTTTATGAGGTTAGTTTCACTTACCTTTGTGGTTCTGTTCTTTTGCCCCATTTATACCCTTCTTCATCCCAGTTTATAAAGCTTATAGCTTTGTGTACAATAATCAAATAGACTTTACGAATGATTAGTTGTTAGTCGTGTTAGGATAGTTTGGACAATCCAAATAGTTACACATGCTATACCTTGTTGCTTTTTCACTATTGCATATGTATCTCTTACTCTACATATTTGATTGCACTCATTCTTATCTATTAGTTTGACTTCCTTTCAATTTATTATTATTTTTTTTTAAACTTTCTAAGTGGATTGATGCAGACTCTGCTGGGTTTTGTGAATTTTCGTCTATATCATTCCATAAATGTGAAGTATCCCCCCATACTAGATCCTCGACTGGAAGCTTTGGCAGCAGGTACCCCTTCTCTCAGTATTAAGTGAACTATAAAAACTTGATTCCTTGCAAATATTTTACGTGTCACCTGATCCTTTTTTTTAATATTTTGCAGATTTATATGCATTGTCAAGATTTGTCAATGCCAATGCCAGACTATCTGTAGAAAATTCTGAGGCTGATAATTTGGCTGGATCTGAACAAGTTGAGACCAAACAAATAGGGGAACAGTCCGAAGGTGAAAAATCTGAACTCAGGCTTGCTCAACTTCAGCAGCAACTTCCGTCAAATGAACCTGGTGCACTAATGCACCTAGTTGAAGGTGTCTCTGGTGAAGATGAGGAGGATCAAGATACCAGGGACTGCAAGAAACTCTTTAAAAATATGAAATTCTTCTTGAGCAGGGAGGTCAGATCTATTTTCTCAGATGATTTTAACTACATTGGTATTTATTTGCAAATTAATTTTTGTCAAAATAGTAGAAAATTTAGGCACACGCTAGTATTTGACTTGTGTTTTATTCTTTTTATTTTTAAATTATTCTATAAAGAGTAAAATTTGAAGATTGCAGGTCGTCCATTTCAGTAAGTGGTGTCCATAAGTTTTAACTTAAAAGTTTGGTGATACAAAATCTATGATAATTGATATGTCTCACATTTTTTTTTTGCTTTCTGTTTATGGATGGTAAATAGAGCTTTATGGACTTCTCATAATCCTTGCTTTGTGAGGGTATTTACATCTGTTCTTGCCTTGAAATATAGGTACCAAGAGAGTCATTGCTTTTTATTATTCCTGCTTTTGGCGGTACAGTTTCATGGGAAGGAGAGGGGGCACCTTTTGGTGAATCTGACCAGACCATCACTCATCAGGTTTGTGAGGATACATATCTTCTAGGTGACAAAAAATTATAACTTCCTTTCTGAAGAACTTAGCTATTGCTTTTGTTTGTGTAGATTGTTGACAGGGAAGCACAAGGACATATTTTTCTCTCGAGGGAATATGTTCAACCGCAATGGATTTATGACTGTGTAAATGCACGGATCATTTTGCCAACTGAGGATTATATGGTGGGAAGGTAATTTCGTTTCTTGACTTTTCATCTGTTGTCAATTGATATTAACCAGTTTGGTATTGACTGCTGTAGTTCCTTATATCACCAAATATTTAGTTCAATGGAGACCATTTAAATGATGAAAGCAGCTCTAATTGCCCATATAGTAGTTTCTGCTTGTTTGTTCTTTGGTTGTTCAGATGAAGTATCTGTCTCCTTGTGTTACACTAGAGATTATTTGACACATAGAACTTGATTATTCTATTATTCTATAGCTCCTTATATAAGGTAATTTTTATCTGTTGAACTGTTGAATTATAAGCATGTATCACCTTGATTTTGCACATCAATTTGTTTGAAAATTAATTCTTCAATAGTTACGTGAGTAAATGGCTTATGTTTGTTATATATAAAATAATTTGTGCATTAATGCTAAAGAATACATTGATAGACTACAAAACATCCTTCTATTGATATTGTTTTTCTTTCTAGCATGATATGCAGGACGGAAATATTACATTCATTGATGGAATGCCTAAAAATTATATATATAAAATGTTACTAATTGATGTGAGATTAATTTGATTGATGTCGTTGATTCATTGATGCTAGCGCCATTAAAGATATATACACTTACACTCACACGCTCACTAAATATTATTTGCCTACTTCTAACAACTTATTCTTGTCCTAATGATTTCCTTTTAAACAGGATTCCTCCCCCACACTTGTCACCTTTCGTCAACAGTGAGGAGGAAGGAGCATATGTGCCTGACTATGCAAAGACCATTAAACGTTTGCAGGCTGCTGCAAGAAAGGAAGTCCTTCCACTTCCAGGTGTTGGAAAAGACGATCTGGATGACCCACAAAATCTACTGGTTGAAGGTATTATTGATCGAGCAGAGGCTAATGAAGCTGCTCAGATGAAGCAAAAGGTAGGCAGTTTTAATGAATGTTGCATCTGTGGTTGAACGTATGGAGGGGATATTTTTGTGCTCTTTTCCACTTTGAATTTGTTTACCCTGTTATATTTGTTTCATAGTCTCATGTACTTCGTCAATTTGAATGGTTATAGATGATGATTCGGGAGCAACAGTACCGTGATGAATTGAAAAAGGAACTTGAGGGTGTTCCATACACTTCAATGGGTTCAAATGCTGATAAACAGACATCTACCGGAGAAATACAAACTGGGGAAGAATCTACTTCCAATATTCAACAGAGTGTTGATGATGTTGCAAACATGCCGCGGGTTATGATGTCACGTAAGAAGAGGAAGATCTTAGAAGCCATGGAGGTAACTCTCTTCTTGGCATGGTTATGTTGGCTTTTCAATTAATGAGAGCAATTTGTTGCTACTTGTTTCCAGTGTTTTACACCTCTTGTGCGACAGTTTATGACTCATCATTCATTGTTTTATATATAATTGATGATAAATAAAGTGGGAATAAAAGGGGTGTATTTGCTGGAGTGCCAATGCCATTTCTCCTTGCCCCATTGTGTCTGAACTTCAGCTTATAGTTTTTTTACCAGTTTCTGTCTAATGAATTACGTAATTTAATTGGTTGGGAGTGGCGGTTTGTTTTTGAAGCTAAGCTACTATATATCCTTTGTAAGTTATATCTTATGAATATGTTCTGATATTTATATTTCTCTCTGCTCCTCTATGTCAGATATCTAATGAACGCAAGCGAGCTGCACATGATCTTATTAAGCAACGGAAGAAAAAAATAGAAGCTCAGAAACAAGGGAGTTAGTCATTTTAGGGGAGGATAATTATCCACTCTGATCTTGTGGCCTCTGATTTAGAAGGCTTGCTTTTCTGTCTGTCAATTATATTCTCTTGAGCGCATTAAAGTTGTACTGGATAAAATAGTGCCACAGTTTTCAAGCACAAAAAAATGCTCTATCTTAGCTATTGTTGGCTGCCATATTTTTTTCCCCTCGAATTGGCTACTGAAATCATATCAAATTTTGTTATCTACTGATATGACTTATTTTAATGAAAGAGATGACCGTTACGTATAGACACTCTGGAAATCTTTATTCATATTTGGCACACAACTTCATTACAAAAATTCTGAGAAAACTAACAAAGGAAAAGAAAACCTTCAAAAGCCAGCTTCCACATGCTATTTATTATGCACACTATGCCCAAAACATGTTTGTGGTATATCAAACAATCAAATAATCAAAACCAGAACAAATTGTTCCAATACTCTACTTACATGCTTCTGTTTACAATAGCGGAGTTGCCAATTGCATATCTCACTCATTTTGGTGATGCTGTCTTCGGATGTGATGACTTGCCAGTAATCGCCTTCTTCACCTTCGAAATTGAATGCTTCACTTTTGAACCAACTCCTGACAGGATGTTATGAGATTTCTTGTGTGCTACTTTAACATCCTTATCTGCAGAAGTCTCAACCATAGCAGAAGCACCAGACAGTGGCTCTATCTTTCTGTTTTCATCTTCGTCTATCTCACTGTCTATTTTGGCTTCCTCTGATTGGGTGGTTTTTGGTGTTGCTTCCTCGAGCTGATGTTCTTCTGTGGATCTCTGTAAATTGCTCTCTTCTCTAACTTGAACTTCTCGTTTGGTCTCTTCATCTTGGTTTTGTGGTCGTTCCTGAACATCTTCTTCATTGTTCTTTCTGGTATCAACATCTGCTTTTTCAGTGAGGTTTATGTCCACTGTTTCCCACGAGCTGTCTTCCAGCTTTTCGATTTCTTTTGTGTATTCACTTACTTCCACTTTGTCTGTGTGTCCTTTTTGTGATCTGTTGACTGTGACACTTGGTTCCTGGATACGGAAGTAACAATAGAATAAGTCAAAATCGTGCTATTTCGAAATGCTTGGATTTTGTGGAATGGTATCAAAATTATGAAATGAGAACAAAATCATGCTTTGAATCTCTTGAAACGTGAAATGTTCGTGGTCTAAGCCTGATGATACAAACCTCATGATATAGCATAGCTGAAAAGAAAATGATTACTGTCATAGAATATTTGTTCTGTAATGAACCCTTGTTCCTCACACCCATAAGAAAGGAATAGAGGGAAGGAGGGAGGGTGTCAATTTTTTTTTTGTTTGGGTACTTTCCATGTTCTTTTCAGAGAAAAGGGGACACCCAAAATTCTGTTGACTCTAAATGTCTTTTTTTCTGGTTATCACTCATCAGTATTGACAGTACGTTTTGGCATGCCACTGCTGAGTAAATTCTATGACCATCCCAAATTTTATGGAAATATTTGAAAGCTAATATGAAAGAAGAAATTTTATCTGACCTTTGTTCCTCGAGCCATGACTTCTGTTTCTCCTGCGATTATTGTTTCAGTACCTTCATTTTCACGGATTAAGCTTTTTGCTGCCTCTGTGACATTCTTTCCTTTTATGTCAACTGGAAGGTCGTCTTTAATGTGCTCATGATCTCCTATCTCAATTGCTTCAGACTTCTGTATCATGTTTTCAAAAGAAAATTATACAACGAGATAACACAGGGCAAAGCATGCATAATTGCATATCACTAAAAGGAGTTAAAAAAAAAAGCCCCTCTACCAGTTCATGCTGCTTGTCGTTACTAATGAGATATTTAATTTCACTTTGTTCAGTTTCTTGGTCACTCTTTCTTCCTTGATCTGTTACTTTTCCTCCTCAGATAACGTTTATTTGGATATATTTATAACTCAGGCAAAGAAAGGGGATGGGTGTTGTAAACAAAAACAATTTTAGATTTAAGAACTATTGTTCAGTTCTCCATCTTACCTTCTCATCTGACACCTGTGTGTTTGTTGTTTTCCCTGCTGCAGTTGTTGTCTCATACTGGTTCTCTTCTGGGTGCGATAATTCTGTCTTGGTATGCTTTTCTTTATCTACCAATTCGGTGAATACTTCATAACAATGAACTTCTTGTACAAACTCAAAATCCCTTTCAACTGTTTTGAGGTGGGCAGCTTCATCTGACACTGTTGCTTGTTTTATCCCCTCACTTTCTTTTATCAGAGTATCTATATACTCTTTATCTCCTTCTTCATGAGGCTCTAATTGTATAACTTCACCTGAAGTCCTGACTTCCTCATGAGCTTTGTTTGAGGTAGATTCAAACTTGCCTAAATTGTCTGGTTCAAGCATCTGTTCCACAATGGTTAATGAGTACTTTTTCACAACAGGGAAATCATCCTAGGTTAGCATGTAAGATGAAATAGCGACCATAAAATGACAATAAATTATGAAGGTCTTTAACTCCAAAAAACTTTCTTTCTAAACATGTATTCCTCTTCCATAATATGTTGTACTGTTCCACGTAGGCATTGATGCATAGTAGGCCATTTAAACTATATATTTTACATTTGTAAGGAGGGAATTTACATTACACATACCTTCTCTGCTACTGGAACTTCACTTTTTTCAGTTCTAGTAGACTCGTGTATGATGCTTTGACCACCTGAAACTGAATCAGATTCTATCTCTGGGATCTGCTTGTCTCCACTGTCTTCTGAATTGGAGCTTTTATCTAGTATGTTATCAGTAATTGTTACATCCTTCCTTTCATGCATGCTAAGCGGAGTATCCAAAATATAAGTGACTTCTTTGTTGAATATTTCAGCTTTATAGTCTTTCTCAATCCCCTGAGACCCCATAGAAGACTTTCTGTAAAGGATCTTCTCACTCTCGTTGTGTATTCCTTCCTCTGGTGATTCTGTGGCAGTCAAAGAACTAAAGTTATCATTTGCCTCTGCAAGATTCTCCAAGGTTCTAGACTCTCTTTCCTCCAAATCTATTTTTTCTGTCTGTCCCACTAACCCTGAATTCGTTGCATTAGCCTGTAACCAAAAAAGACAAAAAAAAAGAGCAAGTAAGTTGAGATAAGTATCGATACAGTTTACTTTAGTGTCAGTCATTTTTATGAAATAAACTAACCTCATTAAGTTCTTCAGTGGCTTCTTCCATCTCTTTTGATTGCTCTGGTATGATTTTCCCATCACCTTTGATATCTGCTTTCTCTTCAAAATGTGATTCTGTAACCTTTTTAAGTTCTTCAGTATCCTTTGTTGAGTTTGTGATTGTTTCTGTTGTCACAATTCCTTCGAAATCTGTATGCTTCATAACCAAGTTCTCTGTGCTTTGTGTTTCCGAAAAATGTTCATCTTGCCTGTTATTTTCAGTAGACAGCTTACTTGGTTCTTGAGGTTTTTCTTCAGGTTCCATTTTGGAGATTTCATCAATCTCACTGCTGTCTGGTTGTGATGTTCCCTCAACCAATGGATATGTAGAATCTAAATCATTTGCAGTTATTTGTGGGGATATGAGTTCTTCGCCTCTGATCTCTGTGATTGACTCAACTGGTGAGAGACTCTGCAAAAAATAGAAGTTGGTCAGCCCAGGGTTGCATTTTAATGAAATAACATCATCAATTATGGGGTTGAAATTGATCCAAAAGAATTTCCTAAAACATTTTCTCTCTTGTACAGGAGTTGAGATGTCTGAATTGTTTAATTGAATGACAGCAACATTCCTCCTACCTTTTCTGTTGAAATTGATGCTTCCCTGGTATCAGGTGTAGAAGTTCGGTCATTTTTCACTTCTTTTTTACAGGAAAGTTCTTCAACTCTCTTCTCAGCAACTTCTGTTTGAGATGCCATTTCAGCCTTTTCTGGGATCAGAATCACTTGTTCTCCAAGTTCATCCTCTTCATCTTTCTGCCATGAGTCTTTCTTCTCCCCATCATGTTTCTCTAGATTGATTTTGCTATCCTCTAGGTCATCTTTCTGCAATGAGTCTCTCTTTTCCTCATCATGCTTCTCTGGACTTATTTTGCTATCCTGCTCACTCTCCGTGGGTATGTTTTGAATGATTTCCTCTTCATTTGTTCTTCTTACATCTCTGTCTGGGCATGTTGAGTCTTCTGCTTTGGGCATCCTATCAACAGGAGGTATATCTACCTCTTTCCACACTGACTCGTGGATGTCTTTATCTTGGCAAGCTGTATAGGAAGCCTCTTGCAGAGTTTCTGATGCTTCTGTTGCTGCATGTGTACTTGCTTCATCTGTTACCACGCCTGAAGATGGGTTTTCACTCTTATCATCATCTTGATCTTCGTTTTTTGAGGCAGCTTCAATATTAGATTCTTCAACCCTATGAACATATAGGTCTTGTGTAAGGTTTAGTTTGGAGGCCTCTTCTTCCTTGTTATCTTGATCTTCTAACTTGTCTCTTAACTTGATCGATTCAGGATCCTTCCATTCACCCTGCAACACTGATGGAATCTCTGCTTTTTTATTATGTACTCCAGCCAAGCTCAATTCATTGAACTCGTCCTCAACCTGTATGGTAGTGTCTGTGTCTTCATTTTTGGTATAAGACTCTAACCCTATTTCTTCTTCCTCACCTTGGCTCTCAGTTTTCAAGTCAAGGTTAGGAAGTAAAGCTTGCTCATTGGATGCCAAATCAACATCTTCTTCTCCCTTTGATCTTGTGATTTCATTTGTGTGGCGAGTTGTCATATCTTTCTCCGTACTCTTTGGAATTACTGTAGAGGATGAATGTTCATCTGTGATAGGTTCAAGACGCTGATCAAGGGAGATGATGTCTGTGGTGATTTCCTCTTCGTGAACCTTGGGTTTTGGTTCTTCAGCACATGAGAGCCTTGGAGGTTTTGCACCATCGTTTTTGATGTCATCGGCTTGATCTTGTCCGATGCTTTTGTCAGTGATGGCTTCAACTTCATTACTATTTGTCTCAACATCCCTTGATGGTACCACATTTTGATCTTGGCTTTCATCCTCTATTCTATCAGCCTGAAAATGATCTGATGTACTGATATTCTCTATTGGTGATTTGTCGGGGCAGGATGATTCCATAGATTCTTTGGATTCTGCTGAGGAGCATTCATTTTGACTGCTGTCTAACTGGACTGTTGTTAAGTGTTCCTGCTCTGTGTTCTGCTAAAAATAATTGATACAGAAATGAGCATTCTTTCTTGCAGAAGCAACAGTTATTGTTCAAGTATAACAACCTTAGGTTATTGAAACTTTCATTTAACAAGGAACCATGTTTGTCTTTTTTGTGTTCTTTGGCATTCAAATTCTATTTTGGAATTTATAAATATCTAAAGTCTAAACTGAATATTCCTCTACCATTTGAAGTTTTAGATTATGTCTCTGGGTTGTCTCACCTTAATGAACTCAGGAGGAAGATCTGGGACGTAATATTTCCCTTCAACCTCTCTTCCAGTCTCTTCCCTTGAACTTTCAATTTCCTTTTCATTGTCTTGGAAGTTATTTATTGTTTCTTCAGCTGGTCCTTCTATAACCTGTTGCTTGCTTGTATTTTCTCCAGATGTGGTTTTTGGTATATCAAGTACCTGTTTCCATAAATGCATCTTCAGAATCAAAACAAATTATTCATGGAGAAAATAAATATATGGCGGTATGTGCACATTAATATATAAGCAGGTATGTGTATGTGAGAGGGCATTTAGGTATCCATTTGGTTTCTAGATTATTACATTGCAGCCCACTTCAACCTCTACAGCTTTTATGTTTTCCTCAGCATCATTTTCTGGCCTGTGAATCTCGTTCTTCTCTATCAATGTTGATCCACCATCCTTGAGACTTTCTTCCTGAAAGCTTTGCTCAGCTGTTTCATCTCCAATAGATATGGGTAGTTTTGAAGGGGTTTCGTCCTCAGATAATCCTGCAATTACCATGTTACATGATCGAGTGTTATAACCCTTAATGACTTCATTTGACTTAAAAAGTTATGGGATTTCAATGCCCTGCCAGGCCACTGATGAGAGGGAAGAGTTATTGTTTTAAGGGATTTTAAAATTCATAATAGATATTTTGAAAACTTAATGATGCTGTATTTCTTCATGCATATGGATGGAATTCACTGTAAGACCAGAAATAAAATTGCTAAACATGCTTACTTTCTTTTGCAGTTGTGTGTATCTTCCTATCAGTGGCTTCTTCTATCTCTTTTGGTTCCTCTGGTATGATTGTCTCATCACCCTTGATATCTAGTTTCTCTTCGGAGTTTAATTCTGGAACCTTTTCGAGTTCTTCATTATCTTTTGTTGATTTTGTGATTGATTCTGTTGCAAGCATTGCTTCTGAATTTGTATGCTTTATAACCAAGTCTTCTGTTCTTTGTGCTTCAGAATGATATTCATCTTGCTTGTAATTTTCAGTACCAAACTTGCTCAGTTCTTGACATTCTTCTTCATAGTCAATTTTGGGGACTTTGCCACTCTCATCACTATCTGGTTGCCCAGCTTCCTCAACCAATAGATAATTAGAATTTGATTCTTCACTTTTTTTCTGTGTGAATGACTCAACTATTGGGAGGCTCTGCTAAAAAAGGAAGTTATCAGGTAACTGATTTGCATTTTAATGAAATAATCTTATTAATTACAAGAATCGTATTGGTATAAAAACATTCTAATTCAAGTTCGCTAACCCAGCAGTTAAAATTGTCCGAAATGTTTAATCCAAAGCATGCGAGAATTCCTACCTTTTCTGTTGAAATTGAAGTTTCTCTGGTATCAGGTGTAGAAGTTGGCTCATCTTTCTCCTCTCTTTCTTCAATTTTTTCTAAATTTTGTATGTTCTGTTCAACTCCTTTTTCATCATTTACTCTTGGAGCTCCCATTTCTCTCTTTTCTGGGATCGGAATTACTTCTTCAAGTTCAACCTCTTGTTCATTGTTCTGCCTTGAATCTCTCTTCTCCACGTCAAGTGGTTCTTGATAGCATCTGCCATCCTCATTGATCTCTGTGAATTCCATTTGAGTGATTTCCTCTTCATTTGTTCCTCTAAGATCTCTGTTTGGGCACACTGAATCTTCAGCTGGAGGTACATCTATCTCCTGCCATTTCGACTCATAGATGTCATTGTTTTTATCCTTGCAGGCTGAATAGGAAGTATTTTGAAGAGTTTCCCCTGCTTCTGCTTCTAGGTTCAAAGAGGAGTTTTCGCTTTTAGTGTCATGCTCTAACTCATTGCTTGACCTCAATTCAGGATCCTTCTTGAATGCAGATGAAATTTCTTCTTTCTTGTTCTGTTCTGCAGTCAAGTTTGTTTCATCAAACTCATCCTCCACTTGTATGGTAGTGCCATTGTCTTCTATGGTACAAGACTCTCTCACACGAACATCTTCATCACCTCCACTCTTGGTTGTCAAGTCAAGGTTTGTAAGCGAAGCTTCATTGATCTTTCCCAAGTTTGTCTCAGATATGCTTGTGGCTTGTTCATTACATCCCAAATCAACTTCTTCTTCTCCCTTTGATCTTGTGTTTTCATCATTTACTATACTCTCTGGGCATCCTTTAAATGATTCATGTTGATCTATAGAGGTCTCCTCTTCATGAAGCTTGAGATTTGGTTCTTCAGCAGAAGTCCACATTGAAATTGAAACATCATTTTCCATGTCATTGTCTGGTACTTCTGTGTTTATGTCTTTGATGACTTCAGCTTTGTCAGCTTGAGATATACCCGTCAGTTTGTCATGCTCTGTTTTGTCAGCCTGGGACTGCTCTGATATAGAGATATTCTCTGTTCCTGACTTGTCTTGGGAGGATGATTCCACTGAACTTTCACATTCTGCAGGGGAATATCCCTTTGGACTGCTTTCTAACTGGACAATTGATGAGTATCTTTCTTCCACTTCAGAGTTCAGCTATAAGATAATTGTTACATCAATTAGTATAAGTTTCTTTATTCTATGAGTAGAATCTTTATTCTATGAGTAGAACAATTTAAGATCATTGAATTTATCCAACTGACTAGGATTGATGCTTGTCTTTTATATGCTATTCTAATACTATTTTAGAATTTATAAATGTCTAAACTGATAACCTCTACTATTTAAAGTATGTGATAATGTTAGGGCTTCACCACCACGACGACCCCTCACCACCGCGACGGGGCCCACATTGCCACCTCGGCGTTCAACTCCCCCGGCGGGTCTACACCCTTCCACTTTGGGGATCCCCCAAGTGTGTGGTGCTGGGAATCAAACAGGGGACCTTCCACTAGCTCAAGTGGTACAAGGAGTGGTGTGTTGGGGTTGATAAGGGGAAGGTCCCCTGTTCGATTCCCAGCACCACACACTTGGGGGGATCCCCAAAGTGGAAGGGTGTAGACCCGCCGGACCCATAGACCCGCCGGGGGAGTTGAACGCCGAGGTGGCAAAGTGGGCCCCGTCGCGGTGGTGAGGGGTCGTGGTGGTGGTGAAGCCCTAACAGATAATGTCTTTGTATTGTCTCACCTGAGTGAACTGATGAGGGAGGTCAGGAATATAATTCTCCTCCGTAATCTCTCCACTGCTTTCTTTCCTTGAACTTTGAATATCCTTTTCATGGTCTTCTAAGTTATTCATTGTTTCATCCACTGATCCTCCTACAATCTGTGGCTCACAAGTATCTAGTCTGTCTGTGGATTCGGGTAGATCAAATGCCTGTTTCCATTAATGTAGCTTCAGTATCAAAGCAAATTATTCATGGGGAAATAAATGTATTTTTGTACTTCCACATTAATGCATAAGCAACAAAGTGCATGCAGGTATCTATGATTATCTAGTTAAACTTGTGGCAGCCCACTTTACCTCAACAGCTTTTTTCTTGCCGTCAGCATCATCTTTTGATCTGTGGCTGTCCGTTGTCTCTACCAACGTTGATTCACCATCATTAAGACTTACTTCCTCAATGCTTTTCTCATTCTCATCTTTAATCAATGTTGTTGTGGGTAATCTTGATAGGTCTTCATCTTCAGGTGCACCTGCCATAATACATGTTAAATGTTTGAGTGTTATCATCCATACATGGCAGTAGCTAAAGAAGTATATTTTATCTCGAGGGATTTAAAAAAAAAAATTAAAAATCCTGAAGTTGAGTAAATTTTTTCAAGGATGTGGATGAAGTTCACTTTTGACCAAAAGTAAAAATTCTAAATTTTTTTAGCATACTTTCTTTTGCAGTTTCAGGTGACTGCTTATCAGTGACTTCTTCATTCTCTTTTTGATTCTCTGTTGTCACCATTGCTTCTGAGTCCAAATGCTTTATAACCAAGTTCTCTGTGCGCATTTCAGAGTGATTCTCATCTTGCTCATAATTTTGAGTAGAAGAATTGCTCGACTCCTGTTTTTCTTGTGCTTCAGTTTTGGAAACTTTGCCAATCTCACCATTATGTGGTTGCCCTGTTTCCTCAGTCAATGGACCTTCAGAATGTAAATCATCTGGAATTTTTCTTGAGAATATTGTTTCTTCACTTTTGACGTCTGTGATGGACTTCTCTAGTGGGAGATCCTACAAAATAGGAAGTCTGTCAGCTCAGGGATTTGCATCTTAATGAAGTGACCTTATCAATTACAATTTTGGCATTGGAATTTAAAAAAAAAAAATCTGAATCAAGCTCTCTTTTGCATAATTTCAAAATGTAAAAAATGTTGAATCCATTGGATTTTAACTTCTTACCTTTTCTATTGAAACTGATGTTTCCCCGGTATCTTGTGAAGAAGTTGATTCATCTTTCTTTTCTGTTTCCTCAATTTTTTCTGAAAGTTGTTTGTTCAGTTCAACTCCACATTCAGCATTTTCACTTGAATCTTCTATATCAGTCTTTTCTGGGATCAAAATTTTTTGTTCTTCTAAATCAACCTCTCGTTCATTTTTCTGCCATGTGTCTTTATTTCCCTCATCCTGTGTTTCTAGATTGAATTTGCCATCCTCACCAGTCTCCTGTCCATTTGATCCTCTTACATTGCTGCCAAGTCCTACTGAGTCTGAGACCATTTCAAGTTCTTCAGTATCATCTGTTGATGTTGCAACTGTGTTTGCTATGGCTTCTGAACTCATATGCTTTATGATCAAGTCTTCTCTGCTTTGTATTTTAGAATGATATTCATCTGTGTTGTCATTCTCAATAGAAACAGTACTTGATTCTTGATGTTTTTCTTGGGTTTCAGTGTTGGAGACTTCGCCAATCTCGCCATTGTCCGGTAACCCTATTTCCCCAGCCGATGGATCTTCGGAAGTTAAATCATTTGCAATTTTTTGTGGGACTATGGTTTCTTCAGTTTTGATATTTGTGATTGAATCAACTAGTGGAAGACTCTGAGAAAAAAAAAGGGAATTTGTCAGATCTTGGATTTGCAGTTCTTAGTGCAATAACCTTACCAATTACAAGAATCACGTTGATGTGAAAATTTTTCCAAATAAGTTCTCAAAAACAGAAGTTGAAATTGTCAAAAAATTTTAATCCAATGCATGCTACATTCCTACCTCTTCTGTAGAAATCGATGTTTCCCTGGTATCAGGTTTAGAAGTTGGTTGGTCTTTCTCTTGTTCATCAAAATCTTCTACAGGATATTGTTCAACTCTCTTTTCAGCATTTTCTCTTGGAGCTGCTATTTCAGTCTTTTCTGTGATCAGACTTGCTTGTTCTCCAAGTTCTTCCTCTTGTTCACTTTTTTCTTGTGAGTCTCTATTTTCCCCATCTTGCATTTCTTCATCGATTTTACCATCATCAATGCTCTCTGTGAGTCCCTCTTCATGTGCTTCTCTGACATCTCTGTTTAGGCATACTGAATCTTCTTCTTTGGCCACCCTATCAGCTGGATGTACATCAATCTTTTGCTTTTCTAGCTCAAAGATGTCTTTGTCTTCATCAACATTGGACTTATAAGAAGCCTCTTGCAGAGTTTCCCCTGCTTCTATTTCAACGGGTGTACTTGCCCCTTCTGTTACCAGGTTGGAAGATTGGGTCTCACTCTTATCATTGTCATTATCGCCATTTCTTGAGGTAGCATCAAAAGTAGATTCTGCAACCCTTTGAGCGCTTAGACTTTGTGCAGAATTTAATGTGGAGGCATTTTCTTCCCTGATTGTCTTGGATATGCTTGTAGCTTGTTCACTGTATTCCAACTCAGCATCTTCTTCCCTGTTTGATCTTATGTTTTCATCTTTTACTGTATTCTCTGGGATTACTTCAAAAGATGCTTGTTGATCTGTGATTTGTTCAAGATTCTGATCTAGAGAACTGATTTCCGCTGAGATCTTCTCTTCATGAACCTCAAGATTTATCTCTTCAGCAGTGCACGTTGAGATTTTTGCATCTTCATTTTCTTTGTCATCGCCAGGTTCTTCTAAGTATTTGTCCTTGGTGGCTTCAACTTTATCACCTTCTGTGTCAACATCCTCAATTTGTATTTCTTTTTCATTTTGCTTTTCATTGTCGGATTTCTCTGTCAGACCTTCATTCTCTGTTCTATCACCCTGAGAAGTCTCTGATCTACAGATGTTTTGTGCTTGTGGTGTGTCCTGGGAAGATGATTCCACAGAACTTCCTGATATTACTGGGGAGCATTCCTTTGGACTTTCTGACTGGACTGCCGTTGAGTATCTTTCTTCCTGTTCACTGTTCTGCTATAAAAGAAGTTGTTACATGAGTGACTGCAAGTTTCTTCTGAAAGAATCTTTAATTGTTCGATTATAACAATTTTTAAGGTTCCTGAAACTATTCAATTGACAAGGAACTGTACTCAAATACTAATTTGGAATTTATAAATGTCTAAACTAACTATTCTGATACTATTTGAAGTTTGAGATAATGACTTTGCCAATGTCTCACCTGAATGAACTCAGGAGGGAGGTCGAGGACATTGTTCTCCACCTTAATATCTATGCCAGTATCTTCCCTTGAACTTTGAATTTCCTTTTCATTGTCTTGTGAGTCATTCATTGTATCATCAATTGATCCCTCTGTAATCTGTTTCTTACAAGCATCTTGTTTGCCTGTGAATTCAGGCTTGTCAAATGCCTGTTTCAATTAACGCAGCTTCAGAATTGAAACAAATTATATGGAGAAAATAAATGTACGGTTGTATATTAAAATCAATGTATGTGCAAGTGTGTGAATGTGAAAATGCGAGCAGGTATCTATTCTATTTTCGAGTTTATATTGCAGCCCACTTAACCTCAACTGGATTGTGCTTTTCCTCAGCTACGTTTTCTGGTCTTTGGCTGTCATTTTTATCCACTGATGTTGATTCACCATCCATAAGACTTTCTTCTTCTTCAGTGCTTAGCTCAATGGTTTCATCACTAATTAATGCTGTTGTTGGTGATCTTGAGGGAGCTTCATTCTCTGATGCATCTGCCATTATACATGTTGGATGTTTTAATGTTATCATGCCTACAGGTTGGTAGTTAAAGTACTATTTTTTTTCTATTACTTATTATGTTTTTTTCAGAGGTTGAAAATTCAATGACAACAAGCTGCTTGTAGAGTGAAGAATTATGGTCTCAAGGAACTTAAAAAAAATCATATTTTGTATATGTATGTATAAAGTTGCCAAAATCTCTTCAAGGATATGAAATTCGCTGAACTACCAAAAATATTATTTCCAGCCTTTCTTTTGGACTTACGTTTTTCTGCAGTTTCATGTGACTGCTCATCACTATTAGTGGCTTCTTCCGTCTCTTGTGGTTCCTCTGGCATGGTTTTCTCATCACCCTTGATATCTACTTTCGCCTCAGAGTGTGCTTCTGAACCATTTTCAAGTTCTTCAGTTTCCTTTGTTGATTTTGTGATTCTTTCGGTTGCCACCATTGCTTCTGAATCTGTATGCAGTGCGACCAAATTCTCTGTGCTTTGTGTTTCAAAACAATGTTCATCTTGCTCGTTATTTTCAGTTGAAAACATGCTTGATTCTTGATGTCTTTCTTCAGCTTCAGTTTTTGAGACTTCTCCTGTCTCACAACTTTCTAGTTGCGCTGTTTCCTCAACCAACAGACCTTTGGAATTTAAATCATTGGCAGCGTTTTGTGGGAATATTGTTTCTTCACTTTTGATCTCTTTGATTGACTCAGCCAGTGGGAGACTCTGCAAAAAGTGGAAGTTTCTTAGATGAGGGGTTTGCATTTTAATGAAATAACCTTATCAATCACAAGATGGACATTAATATAAAAGATAATCCTACATTGATTTCTCTAATACAGAGTTCAAAATTTCAAAGTTGTTTAATCTGATGTATGGGAGCATTCATACCTTTTCTGTTGAAAGTGATGTTTCTCCACCATCTTTCTCTCCTTTTTCTTCAATTTTTTCTACAGGTTGTAAGTCTTGTTCAACTCTCTCTTCAGCATCTTCTCTTGAAGGAGCTATATCAGTCTTTTCTGAGTTCAGAATTATTTGCTCTTCACATTCAACCTCTTGTTCATTTTTCTGCCATGAGTCTCTCTTTCCCGCATCTTGATGGTCACCCCTGTCATTGTCATTACCTTCATATTTTGAGGCAGCTTCAAAAGTGGATTCTTCAAGACTTGGAATGAAAGGAATTTCTGCAACATTTTCTGTGGTGGCATCATCTTGCCTGTTTTGGCTGTGTTCTAACTTATTGCCTAACTCAATTGCTTCTGGGTCCTTCAATTCATCCTTCGGTACAGATGCCATCTCTGATTTTTCATTCTGTACTCCAACCAAGCAAATCGCTTTCGACTCATCCTCCACATGCATGGTAGTGTCAGTGTCTTCACCTTTGGTACAAGAATCTATCACTCTTTCATCTTCCTCACCTTGACTCTTGGTTTTCAAATCAAGGTTAGGAAGTGAAACTTCACTTACCAGAACACAGTTTGTGTTAGATATGCTTGTAGCTTGATCATTGCATTCCATTTGAGCATCTTCTTCTCCCTTTGATGTTGTGCCTGCATCAATTTCTCTACTCTCTGGGATTAAACTCAAACTTGCATGTTGATCTGTGATTACCTCCAGATGCTGATCAAGGAAGCCCTTTTCTACTGAGTTCTCCTCTTCATGTACCTTGGAGCTGGGTTCTTCATCACATGCTAGACTTGAAATTTTTGCTCCATCATGTTCTTTTTCGTGTTCAGTTTCTTGGATGTTTATTTCATTTATTGCCTCAGCGTTATCACCTCCTGTCTCAACATCCTTGCTTAGTACCTTGTTTGTTTCTTCTAGTTCAACCTCTTGTCCATCTTTCTGCCACATGTCGCTCTTCCCCCCATCATGTGTTTCCGGATTGATTTTGCCACCCTCATCTGTCTCATTTTCATTTGGTCCTCTTTCATCGCCGTCTGGGCATACTGTGTCTCCAAGATATGATTCTGGAACCTTTTCAAGGGCTTCAGTATCATCTGTGGACTTTGCAATTGTTTTTGTTATTGCTTCTGTGCTTTGTGTTTTAGAATGATATTCATCTATATTGTCAACATTCTCTGTGGAAAGGGTGATTGATTCTTGATGATTTTCTTGGGCTTCAGTAGTGGAGAATTCGCCAATCTCCCCATCATCTTGTAGCGCTGTTTCTCCAGCCAATAGATCTTCGATAATCAAATCATTTGTAATTTTTTCTGAGAATATAATTTCTTCACTCTTGATCTTTGAGATTGACTCGACGGATGGAAGACTCTGCGCAAAAATAAGTTTGTCAGATCTGGGATTTGCAATTCAATGCAATAACCTTATCATAGAAGAATGACATTGATGTGAAGGATTTTTCTAAATAAGTTAAAACAGAAGTTGAGAGTGTCCAAATTGTTTAATCCAATGCATGGTCATAGTCCTACCTCTTCTGTTGAAATTGATGTTTCCCTGGTATCAAGTGTAGAAGTTGGTTCATCTTTCTCTTGTTCATCTAAATTTTCTGCAGGGTGCAAGCTTTGTTTAACTCCCTTTTCAGCATTTTCCCTTGGAGCTGCTATTTCAGTATTTTCTGAGATCAAACTTACTTGTTCTCCAAGATCTTCCACGAGTTCATTCTTCTTCCATGAGTCTCTACTTTCTCCTCCGAAATTGCTCTCCGTGAGTCCCTCTTCATGTGCTTCTCGTACATCTCTGTTTAGGCATACTGAATCTTCTTCTTTGGCCTTCCTATCAGCTGAAAGTACATCAATCTCTTGCCTTTTTGACTCATAGATGTCTTTGTTTTCACCTACGCTGACCATATAGGAAGCCTCTTGCAGAGTTTCCCCCGCTTGTACCTCAACTTGGTTACTTGCCCCATCTGTTAGGTTGGAAGATTGGTTCTCACTCTTCTCTTCATTATTATCTCCATTTATTGAGGCAGCAACAGAAGTAGACTCTTCCTCAATGGTTTCATCACTAATTAATGTTGTCGTTGGTGATCCTGAGGGAGCTTCATTCTCTGATGCTTCTGCCATTATACATGGATGTTTTAATGTTGTCATGCATACAGGTTGGTAGTTAAAGTAGTATTTTATATCCTATTACTTAGTATGTTTTCTTCAGAGGTTGAAAATTCAATCACACCAAGCTGCTTGTGAGAGTGAAAAATTATGGTCTCAAGGAACTTTAAAAAATTATGTTTTGTAATGTATAAAGTTGCCAAAATCTCTTCAAGGGTATGAAATTAGCTGAACTATCAAAAATATAATTTCCAGCCTTTCTTTTGGACTTACGTTTTTCTGCAGTTTCATGTGATTGCTCATCACTATTAGTGGCTTCTTCCATCCCTTTTGGTTCCTCTGGCATGGTTTTCTCAACACCCTTGATATCTACTTCCGCTTCAGAGTGTGCTTCTGAACCATTTTCAAGTTCTTCAGTTTCCTGTGTTGATTTTGTGATTCTTTCGGTTGCCACCATTGCTTCTGAATCTGTATGCTGTGTGACCAAATTCTCTGTGCTTTGTGTTTCAAAACAATGTTCATCTTGCTCATTATTTTCAGTTGAAAACATGCTTGATTCTTGATGTTTTTCTTCAGCTTTAGTTTTTGAGACTTCTCCTGTCTCACAACTTTCTAGTTGCGCTGTTTCCTCAACCAACAGACCTTTGGAATTTATAACATTGGCAGCGTTTTGTGGGAATATTGTTTCTTCACTTTTGATCTCTGTGATTGACTCAGCCAGGGGGAGACTCTGCAAAAAGTGGAAGGTTCTTAGATGAGGGGGTTGCATTTTAATGAAATAACCTTATCAATCACAAGATGGACATTAATATAAAAGATAATCCTACATCAATTTCTCTAATACAGAAGTTGAAGATTTCAAAGTTGTTTAATCTGATGTATGGGAGCATTCATACCTTTTCTGTTGAAAGTGATGTTTCCCCACCATCTTTCTCTTCTTTTTCTTCAATTTTTTCTACACGGTGTAAGCCTTGTTCAACTCTCTCTTCGGCATCTTCTCTTGAAGGTGCTATATCAATCTTTTCTAAGTTCGGAATGATTTGCTCTCCACGTTCAACCTCTTGTTCATTTTTCTGCCACAAGTCTCTCTTTCCCCCATCTTGTTCGTCACCCCTGTCATTGTCATTACCTTCATTTTTTGAGGCAGCTTCAAAACTGGATTCTTCAAGACTTGGAATGTAAGGAATTTCTGCAACATTTTCTGTGGTGGCATCATCCTGCTTGTTTTGGCTGTGTTCTAACTTATTGCCTAACTCAATTGCTTCTGGGTCCTTCAATTCATCCTTCGCTACAGATGCCATCTCTGATTTTTCTTTCTGAACTCCAACCAAGCAAATCGCTTTCGACTCATCCTCCACATGCATGGTAGTGTCAGTGTCTTCACCTTTGGTACAAGACTCTATCACTCTTTCATCTTCCTCACCTTGACTCTCGGTTTCAAAATCAAGGTTAGGAAGTAAAACTTCACTTACCAGAACCAAGTTTGTGTTAGATATGCTTGTAGCTTGATCATTGCATTCCATTTGAGCATCTTCTTCTCCCTTTGATGTTGTGCCTGCATCATTTTCTATACTCTCTGGGATTAAACTCAAACTTGCATGTTGATCTGTGACTACCTCCAGATGCTGATCAAGGAAGCCCTTTTCTACTGAGTTCTCCTCTTCATGTACCTTGGAGCTGGGTTCTTCATCACATGCTGGACTTGAAATTTTTGCTCCATCATGTTCTTTTTCATGGTCACTTTCTTGGATGTTTATTTCATTTATTGCCTCAGCGTTATCACCTCCTGTCTCAACATCCTTGCTTAGTACCTTGTTTGTTTCTTCTAGTTCAACCTCTTGCCCATCTTCCTGCCACGTGTCACTCTCCCCCCCATCATGTGTTTCCGGATTGATTTTGCCACCCTCATCTGTCTCATTTTCATTTGGTCCTCTTTCATTGCCGTATGGGCATACTGTGTCTCCAAGATATGATTCTGGAACCTTTTCAAGCACTTCAGTATCATCTTTTGACTTTGCAATTGTTTTTGTTATTGCTTCTGTGCTTTGTGTTTTAGAATGGTATTCATCTATGTTGTCAGCATTCTCTGTGGAAAGGGTGATTGATTCTTGATGATTTTCTTCGGCTTCAGTATTGGAGAATTCACCAATCTCCCCACCATCTTGTAGCACTCTTTCCCCAGCCAATGGATCTTTGGTAATCAAATCATTTGTAATTTTTTCTGGGAATATAGTTTCTTCACTCTTGATCTTTGAGATTGACTCGACAGATGGAAGACTCTGCACAAAAGAAAGTGTTTGTCAGATCCGGGATTTGCAATTCAATGCAATAACCTTATCAGTTAGAAGAATGACATTGATGTGAAGGATTTTTCTAAATAAGTTAAAACAGAAGTTGAGAGTGTCCAAATTGTTTAATCCAATGCATGGTCATAGTCTTACCTCTTCTGTTGAAATTGATGTTTCCCTGGTATCAAGTGTAGAAATTGGTTCATCTTTCTCTTGTTCATCTAAATTTTCTGCAGGATGCATGCTTTGTTCAACTCCTTTTTCAGCATTTACCCTTGGAGTTGCTATTTCAGTATTTTCTGGGATCAAACTTACTTGTTCTTCAAGATCTTCCACGAGTTCATTCTTCTCCCATGAGTCTCTACTTTCTCCATCTTCCCTTTCTCCATCAAAATTGCTCTCCGTGAGTCCCTCTTCATGTGCTTCTCGTACATCTCTGTTAAGGCATACTGAATCTTCTTCTTTGGCCTTCCTATCGGCTGAAAGTACATCAATCTCTTGCCTTTCAACTTGGGTACTTGCTCCATCTGTTACCAGGTTGGAAGATTGGTTCTCACTCTTCTCTTCGTTATTATCTTCATTTCTTGAGGCAGCAACAAAAGTAGACTCTTCAACCCTTTGAGCAAATGGACTTTGTGCAGAATTTACTGTGGAGGCATCTTCTAACTTATGGCTTGTCCCAACTGATTCAGGATCCTTCCATTTACCCTCCAGTACAGATGGCATCTCTACTTTCTGGTTCTGCACTCCAGACAAGCATATTTTGTTAAGCTCATCCTCAACATGTATAGCAGTGTCTGTATCTTCATCTTCCTCACCTTGACTCTTGGTTTTCAAGTCAAAGTTAGGAATCAAAGCTTCATTTGCCAGACCCAAGTTTGTCTTGGATATGTTTGTAGCTTGTTCATTGTACTCCAAACCAGCTGCTTCTTCCTTGTTTGATCTTATATTTTCATCTTTGACTATACTCTCTAGAATTACTTCAGAAGATTCTAGTTGATCTGTTATTTTTTCAAGATGCTGATCAAGGGAGCTGATTTCTGTGTAGCTCTTCTCTTCATGAACATCAAGATTTAGCTCGTCAGCAACAGACGTTGAAACTTCTGCACCTTCATTTTCTACGTCATAGCCAGGTTCTTCTACATTTATGTCCTTGATGGATTCAATTTTTTCACCTCCAGCCTCAACATCCTCGATTTGCATTTCTTTTATATTTTGCCTCTCATTGTCAGATTTCTCTGTCAATTCTTTAATCTCTGTTATATCAGCCTGCAAAATCTCTGATATGTTTTCTGCTGGTGACTTGTCTGGGGATGATGATTTCACTGAGCTGTCTGATATTACTGGAGAGCATTCCTTCAATTTGGTGTCTGCCTGAACTATTGTTGAGTATCTTTCTTCCTGACCACTATTCTGCTATAAAAGAAATTGTTACATAAATGAGTGGTCTCTTTCATTTAAATGCAGCCTTTATCAGTATAACAATTTTTAAGGTTACTGAAAACTATTCAATTGACAAGGAGACACGGATATATATATATATATATATATACGTATATATATTTTATTTCCTTAATACTCAAATACTAATTTAGAATTTATAAATGTCTAAACTGACTATTTCTCTACTATTTGAAGTTTGAGATAATGGATTTGTCAATGTTTCACCTGAATGAACTCAGGAGGGAGGTCAAGGATATAATTCTCTTCTCTGATCTCTCTCTCAGTATCTTCCCTTGCACTTTGAGTTTCCTTTTCGTTGTCTTGGAAGTCATTCATTGTTTCATGGCTATCTTGTTCGCCTGTGGATTTGGGTAGATCAAATGCCTGTTTCCATTAATGCAGCTTCAGAATCGAAACAAACTTTTTTTGAACAAATAAGAATCAAAACATATTATTCGTGAAGAAAAATAAAATACACATTTAGTTGTATGTTCACATTAATATATGAGCAAATGTGTGGGTGTGAAAATGCATGGGGGGTATATATTCTATTTTCTAGATGAACTTATTGCAGCCCACTTAACCTCAACAAGACTTTTCTTTTCCTCAGCTTCATTTTCTGGTCTGTGGCTGTCGTTTTTCTCTCCCAGTGTTGGTTCACCATCCTCAAGACTTCCTTCCTGAATGCTTAACTCAATGGTTTCATCACTAATCTTTGCTGTTGTTGGTAATCTTGAGGGGGCTTCGTTCTCTGATTCACCTGCTATTATACATGTTAAATCTTTTAATGTTATCATGCATTCAGAGTGGTGATTAAAGTAGTATTCTTTTTTCTATCGCTTATGTATTCTTGAGAAATTGCAAATTTCATAATCTATATATATGTGTGTGAGAGTGTGTGTGTGTGTGTATAAATTTTCTGAAATCTCTTGAAGGATTTGAAATTCACTGAAGAGCAAAACTAAAATTGCTAACTTTTTTTTCTTTTGGACATACTTTCTTTTGCAGTTTCATGTGACTGCCTATCAGTGGCTTCTTCTGTCTCATTTGGTCCGTCTGGTATGGTTTTTCCATCATTCTTGATATCTATTTTCTCTTCATGGCTTGATTCTGGAGCATTTTCATATTCTTCAATATCCTTTGTTGATTTTGTGATTGTTTCTGTTGCCACTATTGCTTCAGAATCTGTAAGCTGTTTAGTCACATTCTCTATGCTTTGTGTTTCAAAGCAGTTTTCATCTTTCTCGTTAATTTCAGTCGAAATCTTGCTTGATTCTTGATGTTTTTCTCCAGCTTCAATTTCGGAGACTTCACCTGTCTCACTACTGTGTGGTTGCTCTGTTTTTTCAACCAATAGACCTTCAGGATTTAAATCATTTGCAACTTTTTGTGGGAATATTGTTTCTTCATCTTTGATCACTGTGATTGACTCTGCCAATGGGAGACTCTGCAAAAAGAAAAAATGGAAATTTGTCAGATGAGGGGTTTGCATTTTAATGAAATTTAGCAATTACCCTTATTATATTCGATTAGTTTAATCTTGTGAGTTGTAACTAAAGAAATAAGATTATTTAGGTTGGAATTATGAAAATCTAATTTGCTTTGGTGAGTAAACAGTAAACTAAATAGACCCTAAAAGTGCAATTATAACTATGATCTTATATATGTTACCATTCAGATTCTACTAAATTCATCTTGCACATCTAAAAGAATTAGCAAATTAGGCAATCCTGTGCTTGTTCATTTTCTTCTATCATGCTATACTTGTTCTTATGCGTCCAGAAGTTTTCTTCCTGTGAAATACTCCATTATTAGTCATTGTTGTACAATTGTATTAGGGAGATATCTCTTCGATATGATCAACTTGCTATATAAATGTTTTTTTTATTCAGAATATCCTGTAATTGAGATTATAACTATCTTATAAGCACGCTATTAACAGCAACATATCTCATTTCACTTTATACTTTTACTTCAAATTCAGAAACTGAGCTTTAATGTTTTAAAGAGTATTCAAAATTTATAGATGACTGTATTTGTGTGTTCCTGAAGGTTCTAAGTTTTTGTTTGAATAGTATGAACTGTGTTGGTTGCTAGTAGATTGGGTTTAGATGATGTTTATGTGTGTGTGCAGAGATTTTGATTAAATAATTCGGGTGATCTCATTCGATAGTACTCTTTCTTTCTATTCCCCTATCAAAATGAAAATATAGCATGTACACACACCATGGACTTAAGATAAATGATATCAAACTGACACTAGAATAAAGTTTAAATGATGTATCTAGATAACCAACAGGGCATCAAGTAGTTCAGAAGTTGAGCAGAAACACTATATGAGTAACTCAGTCTCACTGTCTCAGATATTGCAAATATGTGAATTTGATGGATATAATTTCAGCTAAGTATATGCAATGATAATTATATGTAAATTTTGCAACAAACAATGACGAAAATGCATACCATTGCAGAAACATCTTGGATATTGGCTTCAGTTGCCATTTTTCATGCCCCTCCAGTTCAGTGGAAGGTGAGATTGCATGAATAAACCTTAGAGCGTATCAAATTCAAAGGCTAGCTTATAAGTTTCTTATACTTTTGATTCTGGTTGCTTTATACAGAAATTGATCATGGCTTTTATATATATGTATGATTAACCTTGGATGGTCATATATGTGAATTGACATAGAAAGACAAAACCCCACTTGCAGTATGCTAATGTACTAATGAGTTGGCCACAAATGAAATGGTCCTACTGATGTATCAGTCACATGCCTTGATAAACTATAGTGTTATTATACTACTTAATGTAGAAGATAAACAATAAATTATTAGAATATTCTATCTTGGTCCTGTAAAGATTATTTTGGCTGCTTTAAAAACTTCTTAATTCACTTCATCACTTGAAACTCTTTAATTATGTTTGTTCTGAAAAATTTGTATGATGTATTTTAGTACCAATGAGAAGCTACAACAAAATCTGAGAAAATAAACCATAATACAGAAATTAATCTTGCAGGATCAAAATGCAATTTTACTCTAATATTTATCTTGTTTTGTTCCTGGGCTATACTGTTTGAACATTTCTACTGATAGAAGGAAAAGCAAGCATGCTTTTTGACAGATTTTTCTTGTCAGAAATGCCTTTTTTTTCTCTTTTTCTTTTTCTGGATGTTATAATTGGTGGTCTCTGCCAAAAGTTTTCAATTATCTACTGGCCTCTGTATTGACATATAACAATTATCTAGTATGACATGTCTGAAGTAGCAGTATTTTACAGTAAATTCTTTTTCATGTTCATGAAAAGATATGGTGAAATCTGAAGCAATGATATCGGAAAGGAAGATTGAAAAAGGATATTGTGTGTGATTGGTTGGTGTAGTAGACAAATCCAAAGATTATATCTTCTAATTAATAATAATGACAACTCTTTTTTTTTTCAATGGTTATGTGATAAGCATATTAGCCTAACATGATGGAAATTCTACGGCACATGGGACCAGTGTTAAATGTTAATTAATCTCATTACAAGAATTCCACAATTGAGGTGTCCCAGAAAATTATCATACTTGGTATGAACTTTAAACAGTATCTTTTTTTGAATGGTCGTTAACAGCCCTTGTCAAATGAAAGGCATGCTTCAAGCCTATCCAAATTATGTATTTTATTGAAGAATGTTTTCTTTATGATGTGCTTTTGAGAAAATTATTATTATTTTTTTTTGTCTAAGGTATCCTCCAGCCCGACAGGTCAAAGATTAATCTTTCACGGATCTGAGCTCTATTTAAGAGTTTTTCGCTAGTCAATCGGTTACTGCATACACAAGGCATGATTCGAATTCTCGACACTTGCTTAAATGATCTAGTGAATTGACCACTAGACCAATCAAGCTGGTTGAGAAAATTATTTTTAATTTTGAAATCAAAATAAGTTTTGATCTCCATAAATAATTTTTTTTTCTATATATTTATGATCTGATTCGAATCTAAGAACATTATAAATCTATCTACTAACTGAATTAGACTTTGTTGATATATATAATTCTTGTTTCATTGTAAAAGTTTACTATCTTCTTTTATGAAATTAAAACTTAGAAGTTTATAAATATTCCCTTTGGGATCGTGGGGTTAAAACTTAAAATAACCTATTGTCAAATTTAGTAAATTATGAAATAGCTATTGAGTTCAGGTTTATTGTTTTTAAGAAAAGGAAAAGTGTTATAATAAATGTTTAAATAGCTATAATTTTTTAAAATTATATTTATATATAATATATTTTCGAGCTCATCTTAGCCATGAACAGATCCGAATTTTTAAAAAATTGAAGTCCTACAATTATTTTCCAAAAAATAAGTTTATTATTCAATAATCCTTCCGACTTCGAAAAAAAACAATTGAATGGAATAGTATATTTTTCTCCATAAGAATTATTATATATGAAAAGTCTTCATTTTTCTTTCTTAAAATGTCAAAGTCCTATTTTGGTCCCTCAACTTTTTTTGTTCCGTTTTGGTCCATCATGTTTGCTCGAAGTTCCGTTTTGGTCTCTCAAGTTTCCAAAAAGTTCCATCGTTAGTCCTTGACTCTTTTCTATTCACTTTTTTTCATAAAAAAAGGAAAAAAAAAATTAAATTTCATCTCCTTATAATTTGGCTCTTTTTAGGATCTTAATGTAAAAGAGTAAAATTTTTGGGAGATGAAAGTTAATTTTTAAAAACTTTGGAAACTTGAGGGACCAAAATAGAACTTTAAGCGATAATGAGGGACCAAAACGAAACTTTGAGCCAAATGAGGGACCAAAATGGGACTTAGGCTTTTTTAAAAAAGGTGATTCTTTTGAGGTTTGAGATATAGATTTGAAGCAAATGAGCTCATTTTTTGGTGTAATGTATTGTCATATAGTGATAATTTGGATGCGCAATATATAGAAAAGTAGCATAACATTACAAATAAAAGATCATTATCGGACCGACCAAACAAGGAATTATTGGGGATGATCTTCACCGTCCACACGTCAGTATTGAATGTTCTCACAAGTTGGCAAAGGCTTTTTCCGATTTGGAATCATTTATTTTCGATATTCTAATGTTTGGAACCAAAGAAAATTATCCCTTTCACTCATCACTTTTCAATTCAACATTTCTATTACTATATGTCGAAGTGAAATCTAGGGGAAAACTAGATTTCATGTTAAATATTATATCGGCTATGAGCTTACCTTTTAATTTAATATTCGATAATAATATTGTACCTTTTTGTCTTTTTCTTTTTGGTTAAGACCTAACAATACGTTGATTCGGACATTATTTATCGCCTATTATGTGGGTTACGTTTATTACCAAACCTTTTGTGAGAAAATAAATAATTTTGAGTTTCACTTTCTTAGAAAGATTTCCTTGTGGCTCAGAATATATAAGTTTTGAAATATTACGTATAAAAAAATTGATTCCAAACATTTTTTATGTTGTTGTAGGGATATAAATATATACAGAGAGAGAGAGAAAGAGAGATGGCTTGCCACATGTAAAAGCCGAAGTAGAAAATAGATTTTATTATTATTATTATTATTATTACAACTGAGTAAAGGGATATCTATAAGTTAAGAGAGTGTATCAGTATCACTATCTCGTAAATTCTTCAAGGCTGATTTCAAACCGACGCTATTTTATTTACTCTAGGAGCCCAATAGGTGAATCACTGAATTGACATTTAAAAATAGGTCAAAAATTTATTTTAGTCTCTAATATTTATCTAAAGTTTTTTATTTTAATTCCTAATCTTTTTTCGTTCTATTTTAATCCTTAATGTTTTTTAAAAGTATTATTATTATCTCTAACTATCGAATATGGTTATATTTTTCTCATTTCAAATTCGAATGAAATTAAATCAGAGCTACGAATTAAATTATGAGTTCTTTGTTTTCTTAATTGAAGTAATCGGCAAACGAGATTAAATCGGACTTGAAAATTGATTGTTTGTTTTATGAATTTGATTGTATCTCTCTCGATTCAAGTTTGAATGCAATAAAATTGAAACTACAAATTACTCTTGGTGAATTCTTTCTCTATTCAATTAAGGTTATTGGTATACGAGGTTAAATATAATATAAAAATAAATTTGTCAAAACATCAATGTTAACTTTTGAAGTACTATTATTCAATTCTCACGACAAACATTATAAATATTCTTGTTAACAATAATCATCTACATGTATAGTTTTTGTTGAATTCTCGCATTTATATAGCACAAGCGTTAGATATTGATAGCTGTGTAGTTGAGTCTGATTGTTCTACCCTTGTTAATGTAATTAATAGTCTTGCTAGTTGTCCAGATTGGAGGTGTGCTCCAGTTTTGGAAGATATTGCTTTTATCTCTAGGTCTCTTGTTGATGTGTCTGTAAACTGGGTTCCTAGATCAGCAAATATGACAGCGGATGTGCTTGCCAAGTATGCGTTTTCGAGGATAGGTCCCTTTGGATGGATTTCGCTTTTGTCTGCCCTCTCTGTCGATGTTGTTGGTTTTAGAGAGGGGGTTGGTTAATTCTTGTACTGTTTTTGCCTTTGCAATATATATTTTCATTCAGGCCAAAAAAAAAGGTAGACTAGCTAGTTCTATACGTTAAGTATATACATCAACTTGGGCCTCTTATAATTATCCTGTGAAATTAATTTGTTCTGTAGATTGAAATTATTTGCTTGTTTCAAGACGTATGCATGGTATTTAATTTTTTCTTCAAAATGGATAATTTTGAGGAAAAAAAACAAAATAAGTACTTAATAATATTTTTAAGCTGTAATCAATTATGAATATGGCCAAAAAAATATGATTATAGATAACCTAAAATATATATACAGGTAAATATAACAAAAATACAAATTAACCTAGCTATTAGATGTCTTAGTTATAAAATAATCCATAATAGTGCTATATATAATATATATTATTAAATTAACTTATCGAAATAATCAGTGGATGTAATTCAATATAGATCACAATTAATTGAACTGACTTAAATTTTCAATAGTTGATATTCAATTAAGTCAATTAAATAATCAACTTTAATATATTTAGATGGAAATATGGAATCAATTGGATGAGAATTGGTTTAAAGTAAAGTTTTTAGTTTAAAATTTTATGAATATAATTATTCTTATTAAAAGAATTTTTCATCATAATTCGATGCATTTTACAAGTCAAATCTGAATTAATCTACAGTAAATTCCTGAAGACCGGTCGAAGAATAAAAATAATTGAATGTAAATGCAGTTTTTTTTTTTGATACACGAATGTAAATGCAGTTATGTCTGTGTTAACTGTTGTGTGAGAAAGAAATATAATTCAAAATAATAAATTAGGATTAAGATATAGAGATAGAAGACATGAGATTTGCAATGTGGATCCACGTGGATGTGAAAACGACGTAGTATAGTATGACGTGTGGGGCTGCGTATTGTGGAATACCACTCACCAATGTCTAAACAGGAAAATGGATCATGAAAGGCCCAAAACGCCAATTTGGATGACAATGATGAATTAGACCCTCAACATTTTTAAAGACTGAGATTTTAATTTTATTGGTTCAAATATTCATATTTAAATTTTTATTTTTATTTAAGAAATGAAATTCCATACATAAATTTTTTTTTAAATTAATTAGAAGTATAACATAAATCCAAACACCATAGTATTCAGAAAAGCTGGATATCTAGCTTCCTTCTTTTAATATTTTTATTCTTATCTTTTAAAATATTAAATACATAAATAAAAGATAAGAGAAATCAAATTTGTGCTAATAGATTTTATGTGTGAAATGAAGTATAGATCATTTCTAATTTTCTATGCATTATTGTTATTACTTATCAAGTTTTCGACATTTTAATCGCACTGAAGTAAGTAGGCACAATTTACTATTTGATTTTTTTTTTGGTAGTAAGAAAAAGTTTAGGTGAGTTGGGCTCCGGGGGCTCACCAAGGCCAGGGCAGGCCTCAAGGCTCTATGAGCGCTTACAGAGGTACTTACAGATCGCCTACCAACAAAGTCCTCACATCGGCAGTGGGAATTGAACTCACGACCTTGTAAGTTATGAGTCAACTCCTTACCAACTGGGCCAACCTTTATTGGCAATTATCTATTTGATTTTGTTAATATGTTTTTATGGCATATAATTTTGAAAGATTAACAATAAACAAAATTAATTTGATATATTATAAATTTTTTTTATCAAATATATTATAAGATAAAATAATTAATTATTGGTGCTGAGTGCTAACTAGGCCTCATCAACTGTGTTGTGTGCAATTATAATTTTATGTGATTCATCATTTTTCCACCACAAAACACAAATTCATCATCACTAATATTTATTCATTAGTAAATATCCATCGACATATATCATCATAATCAATTGAATTCCATCTAATTCTGTATTTAATTATTTTTTTCCAAGACAAGCACACCGCCATCTCATGTTATGTGCCACCATCTCATTCCTCAATAATTATGTCTTCGGCATCCATCACTAATAATATAATATAATTGTATACTTCTTACACTATTCTATTATTCTCTGCTTGACATTGCTCATCACAATTTTTTACTTCTCTTTTAATATAATATTTACGTTGATTTACTTTCATAATATACTTTTAAAGATAATTAAACATTAAATTTGCAAAGTTCATTCTGATTAATATGGTTGAGATCGATCGTTTCTTTTTTTTCGTTAATTTATATGTATTATTCATATATTGTAATATTATATAGATGTTGAAGTCATTTAACATATATATTCAATTTTAATCTCTTGGGGAGTTATAATATATTGTAAAATTGATAAGTTTAAAAATTTACGGGGTCATTTTGGTCATAAATGTATGCCTTAATGTTTATTTTGGTCCATTATATTTCAAAATGTTCAAATCAATCCTAAATGTTTGCAAAATATATCATTTTGGTCGCAAACTATTGAATATGCCTTGTTGTAAGTTCAAACGTGACAAATTTAGAGCTATGTATTGTTCTCAAATAGTACTTTCTTTATCTAGTTGGGATCTTCAGCAAACAGCCAAACACAGTCAAATTGGTCATAAAAGTAGATCGCCCATTTCATGGTCAAACAAACAAATTCGATCATATTTCTCCCGTTTTAAATTTGAATGCGAAGAATTCAGAGCTATGAGTTCCTCTTAACAAGTTCTTTGAATTTGAAATGAAAGACGAGGTAAATATGATCAAATTTAATAGTTTTGGACCAAAATGAAACATTATATAAATATTTAGGATCAAAATGAATTATTTTGCCAACATTTAAGACCAATTTGAACATTTTAAAACATAATAAACCAAAATAAATATAAAAGACATACATTTAGGACCAAAATGACCTTTTGACCAAAATTTACTCGGCTTGTATGGTTGTACGCATGGTTATCAAAACCGGACCGGACCGGCCGGTCCGACCGGTTGAACCGGGAACCGGTCATTAGGCCGGTCCGAGTCGGTTTAATAACCGGCCAAGTAGAGAACCGGCCTGAACCGGATCGAACCGGCCAAAAACCGGGAGAACCGGCCTGAACCGGAGTCAAACCGGTTGAACCGGTCCTGGTTTATTTTTTTTCTTTTTTTTTTGTTGATTTTTTTTGTCTTTTTTTTATTATTATGGGTCAAATATTAGAGAATATTGATTATGAACCAAATTTTGATAGAGAAAGTGATCATAAAATGTCACTTGATGATATTATATTGTTGAACATTATGAAAATTGATTATCTCTATATTAATTCATGTTAATTTATGAAAATTGTATTAATATATTAATGTTATAATTGTATTTTGTAACCTAATTATGAATATTTGAATTAAAATTTTATCATATATAGGTTTTTTTATTATTTTTAATTTATTTATTTATCAACGGTCCGACCCCGGTTGNTTTTGAAAGATAATGGACCAAAATGAACATTATGGTATATATTTAGGACCAAATTGACCCTTTAACCAATAAAATATTATGAAAAGCTAATTTGTTTTTTAAACTTTGAGTGTTATTATTATTATTATTATTTTAATTTTAGGGGAAATTGAAAGAGCATGAAATCATGGCCAAAAGAAAAAGGAGCATGAAATGAGAGAGACAAGAAGTTGAAGAGTGAAATTAAAAAAATCATTTCATTTTTGTATGTTAGACTGGTTGATAGTAATTTAAAAAAAAAAATAGATGGACGAAGCTAACATTTCCTATGATTTTTGGATGAGTAGGAGTTTTTTTTATCAGAGTGGATGGATATATAATATATTAGAGTACAGATTTAAATTATGATTTATAAATAGTGAGAATTTAATTTCTATTATTTATTGTTATCATTCATTTTATTCTTCGTATTAATTTTTATTATTTTCATTCACATCTCACATATTTCAATCATCTTATACTTCAACCTATTCAATTCTAGAGGCATGTTAGAAAGAAAGATGAATGGATTGTTTCGAACTTGTTTGTATATATTTAATATTTATGTTAACATATATCATTATGTTGAAATCAAAGAGGCTATAAATTTCTCACACACATATATTGATGTAAATAATAATTTTTACTATTTTATCTTTTAGGGGATTTTAACTTTTAAATTAAATATCTTTCTGTTATCTCATGCATAAATAAACAAAATTTTGGATAAGGAAGAGTTTGGAAGAAATGTAGGCCTTGTTGGATTCTATTCTTATAAACAGTTTTTTTTTTTGTTTTAAAAAAATTAAAAATAATAAAAAATGTTTGGTTATATTGTTTTATGATAACATTCTAAAAAATTGAAAAATAAAATATTGTTTTAAAAAAAATAAAAAAACAATTAAAAGACATTTTGAATTCTAATTCTTTAAAACACATAAAATAACGAATAACAACTTGGATGACAAATTCATAATTATAAAATAAATTAGAAGTTTTTTTTTTTTGCTTGAAACATAATTTATTTAAAAGCAAGACAAAGCAAGTACAGTACAAATGAAAATAAAGCAAAAATAGTCAACCACTCCCAAACATAAACAACAACACTAGACATGATATCAACTGACAAAGGTGGGAGATTTGCAACTCATCCAAGAGGATCTATCATCGTTTCAAACAAATTGGCAAAACAATCAGCTGCCAAGTTAGCGGATCTAGGGATCCAACTAAAGCTACAACCATCTAAATATCTGTAAACATAAATAAAACCATATAAAAAAGACAAACACTTCCAATAAGGACAACAAACAACCCCAATGGTTGTTCTAAATAAAGACATAATCAGACTTAAAGCAACCATAATAATTTGATAAAACAAAACGACGTTGTGGAAGAGCACCAAAAAACCATAACTAAATCAGGAAGTCGTCGTGGAAGCCGGAAGCTGTCATGGAATGCCTAGTCCAGAGTCACTGTCACAGAACGCCATCGTGGGAGCCCTGATCTAAAACATCTCTACCACAAAACTCTAGAAATCAAATAACACTCTCATAAAAGAGAGAGAGAGACCTCCACAAAAAAGGGATTTTCAACACTACAAGGTGAAAGGAGCGCCACCACTGTTGAGAGAGCGATGACCCAAGGCCATAGCGCGCAAAAAAAGCAAAGCGAGAGAGAAGATAGGGAGCGGCTAGACATTTAGATCTTAATAAACTAGAAGATTTGATACGTCTTTCTCTGTGTTTCTTCGTTCTCTTTGTCTCTCCAACTCTTTCTGTTAATATATTTTTTTAATTAATATTTCAAATTTCAAATCTTTCTCATAGTGGTAACCCATGATCTTAGATAATTTTTTAAGTTTTAAATCTTACATATAGTTGTAGGATATCTTTTAAATTTTATATCTTTAATTTGTATGTACTTTGACATTTTCTCTTCTTTTATTTATATTCACAGATTCACTTGATAATTCTAACAATTCTCTATCTATAGTCAAGGATTTAAGTGCTTTTTTAATTTGTTGCTTTAATTTAATTCACATATCTTAATAAGTTAATTACATACGAGTTTTATAATTTTGACAGTACAATTATGACCCTGGTTGTGGCTTACAGGCTAAGTTTATTTATCTATTCTAGATAAGAGAAAAGAAAACTACTAAAAGCGTCTCTAATCTGCTTTATTTATTTATTTTAAATTTAGACTCCAACGTGTCCTCTTTCCAAGTTTAAACCAAATCAAATGTTTAAATACGCAAATCAAATTTCAATAAATGTTCATTTGATTACTAATTTTGCATCCACTAGAGTTAATCAACTTTACACACACACTTTGGCCAAAAAAAAAAAACTTTACACACACACATAGTTTGTTTTTGTCAAAGATTATTGAGTTAAAACGTCATTTTAGTCCTTGAATTATAGGATACATTTATTCTTGGTCCTCAAACTTTTTTATTTTAATATAAGTATCAAGCTTATAGATGGTGACAAAAATCATACACAATTATGTTTGGATTAATGGTAAAACAAGTGGAAACAAAACAAACAAACAATTGAAGATCAAAACAAAATTCACCCTATAATTAGGAGACCAAAATAAAGTTTTGACCAATATTATTTCATGATTAGATCATTTACATTTCCCTCCTCCTCGTAGATTTATCGTAAAGTTAGAGAAAAAAAATATGAATCTCATCAAATAATAAATATGTAAAACTCATATTTTATTTTTTCTCTTTCTAACTCTATAAAAATTATAGTGAAAAAAAATAGACTAAATAATATATTATTTTAATTTTTTAGAAATTGAATTATCAATTCGTTAATTTTAAAATGATCAAATAGTTAGTTGAGTCAAATAAATGGAATTCCTATTATTTCGTCTTCCATGAGTTTGGGCTTAAGCCCATCCCTGAACGACGTCGCATGTGATATTTTGCCAGAGTGGCTGCAGCAGCGAGCATCATTCCCTAGGACCCAAGAATAATACTAACAATAATAATAAATAAATAAATAANAAAAAAAAAAGGAAAATCCAATCAAGCCTTTCTTTCTTTTCTTTCTTTCTTTCTTCCATTCTCATCAAATCTTCCCTCTCATCAAAGACCCTTTTCTCTTATTCGCTTCATTCTCATTCCGATTCTTGAAAATTCTTCACCAGAAATCTCGGTTCGACATGGGGTTTTCGAAAAAGTCCCAAACGGAATCGGAATCCGAACCCAAAAAGTGGGTAATTGCAGGAATCTCTGTTCGCTCTCTGAAGCCTATAAACACCAAGGCGGCGAGAGGAAAAGAGAACGACGGCGGCGGCGACGACGGCGGCGACGACGGTTGCTCGACGACGCCGACGGCGAAGGAAGCCAGAATACAACAAGAAAAGCTGCCGTGTCCTCCGGCGCCGAGAAAGCCACGGCCGTCACGGCGTCACAACAACAACTTTAACGGCGTTAGGGAATTCTTCACGCCTCCTGATTTGGAAACTGTATTCAAACGCCGTGTTGAAAAAGCCAACTGATTTTAACTGATTCAACTAACCCCCCAACCGACAAAGAAAAAAAATGAAGAAGCTAGATTCAGGTTTGCCAGAGAGGAAGAAGATAAGAGAAATAGATTCAGTGGTTTTGTTTTGTTCTGTTTTTTTTTTCGGTTTCTATTTTTGGCTATGAATGTCAAGTCCTCCTCTCTGTTCTATGTACAAAAGGAAGAAGCAAAAAAATTAGGGAAGCAGTATAGGGTAGAGTTTCTGAACTTGATTTTTTTTTCTCTCTTTTTTTTTGGGGTTTTTTGTTTGTGGTGTAGTGCTAGTTGTGTTTTTTTTTTGTTCAATGACAAGCTTCCAATATTCCAAGTTTAATTTAGCATATAGTTATTGTTTACTTTTATATTTAGTGTTTATTTATGTATTAACAATTTCTACTCTTGTGAGAGCATCTGTATACATTTTTTCCACCTTTTGTTTTTCTTATGTTGAACAACAATGTTAGTTTCACCTCACATATCACTTCTGTGACAAACTTTCACTCCAACATTTGGTGTTTGATTGAAGGATATAACTAAATAACAAGGTGAAGGATATAACTAAGTAAAAAAAATAACAAGGTGAACAATGTTAATTTCGCTTAACTTCACTTTGGTGACAAGCTTTCAATTCAGCATTTGACATCAAATTACGCGGTGAATCATGGACCTTGAATTAAACCTAATTGGTTAGTCTATTACAATATAATGAATTTGTATTTGAATCTCTGTTGAAAGAGATTTTCATATGTAATATGTCTGGAATAAAATTACCTTTTTTTTAAAAAAATATTATAACGAAGCTTAATGAATTGTGAAATGAAATTCTTTGTAATATCAAGTATGTTTCACTCTCTTTCTCTTTCTCTCTCATGTTGTGTCACAATCTTCTTGTACGTATGACCCACTTCTGATTGAAGACTAGGGGGCCAAGCAAGAAGGTCAAGGCCTTCATTATACTGCTCTGATTATTAAAAACCACAAATGACTAATAGCAGCGTATGAGAATCCTATGCGATTGGTACTGTTTCAAATATCAAAACATTAATGGTTTCCCTTTGATTTTAGGCATTTCAAATGAGTGGATAAGATTGTTGGGCTTGTTCTTATCATGTATGTGTACCATAATCTTAATATGCTTTAATTATTTGATTAATATTATATTATATATTAAATATTTTGGAATGGAGTACTAGACACTATAGACACAGACAGGAATCAGGATACTGTTTGCGTGACCAAGGGATTTCTCATTTGTTTATAAGATTAGTGATGATATGATGATGACAGAGTTTACCTAATCTCAGGCTTCTGCTTTAATTTGATTTGTATTTTCTTAAATCTTAATCATAAACAATAAGAAAGCACGACTATTTTCCATCCATAAAAAAAAAGGACTATTCTAGGGATTAGGATCTTTTTTAAGAAAGCAACAAGCACACTGTAAAAGTTTTGTAGGTAAATTTTTTTTTTTAGTCTTACTTGTCTGATTTTGTGCGTGGGTGGCCATTCAGATTTTGATAATAAATAAGTGTTTTGGTATTATCCTTTCATATTTACTTTTGACTTTGCCCACTTGCTTCCTTCTAGGAAGCATCTCATTGTCTCATGAGATTGGTCTCTTAACTATTCAAAACACGTTTTTAGTTATGATTGATCTCTTAAACTATAGAGATTTTTATTGATATACTCCCTCCGGTTCTATATTTGATGTTTTGGAGAATATTTTTTGTTTCAAAATATCTGATGTTTTATAAATTTAAGAGAATATTAATTATTTTTTTACCATTTTATTCCTATTATATATAGTAGAGTCATAAATGAATAAACATTTCCCAAATAATTTAATAGGGATAGTTTAGTCTTTTTATCTCATTTTTCTCTTCATTTTAGGTGAATTAATCATTTCTTTAATCTGTGTACATTTACCTTAACCGGAGTAACCGGAGTGAGTATATATATATATTCTCTTGAAAAAAAAATAGGTAGCAGGAATAATGTGAGCAATAAATATATCATTCAAAATGGGATACGCATATCAATATTCTATTCCTTTTTAAAGAAACAACAATAAATTCTCGGCTATGTTTTTTTTTTCCCATTGGGTGAATATTGTCTTCTAAGTTGGACTCAATGTCAGAAAACAAAATAATTATGCTTGCAAGTATATATAAGATAGTAATAGATAATAGATGATAAAATGACGATTTTTTTTTCTTTAATCTTCTCCTATCATTTTTTGTAGCTTAAGTAGTAAAACCCTATCCACATGTTGTAGACATCCATCGATAAATTTGGTTGAAAACAATTTCGTTGTTTTCTTGTTTATTTCTAATGTTGTAAATGGAAGTAGCCAAATAGTCCTTTTCACAAAAGATACAAAATCTTTGAGGCATAGTGTTCAATGAATGAATTTTTGTATTCAAGTGGCATATATAACATGAGGAGTGACTGTGTGTTTGGCATTATGGAAAATCTCTGAACTAGTCCTTCAAGTTTTGCCCTTACTCGCCCCAGTTTCACTTGCTTTGTGTGGACCCAAGGGATGATACATAAATATATATAGAGAGAGAGAGAGAGCAAGAGAGGGGCTAAAATGCACTTTTTTAAAATGAAAAATTGAAGCAGAATATATTATAAAAAAAAAAGTCCAATAATCTTATAATCGATTAGATAATTCAAATTTAATAATACATAACCAAAAATTAAACATAATTGAATTAAGATAATGAAATAAAAGCACAATTGATTCTATATAAAATATATATCTTTATCATCACTAAATTTAGTGTTAGCAACGAAATATTTATCATTGTACTTACTATATATCAAAAAAGTAATTTTCCTCACAAATGTAAATATCATAAACTTCCCCATTATACTCATATCTGAATTGATTTACTATTTAAACAATGTTTCACAAATAAATACTTTCTCCCTCTCAAATTATCTGCTTTTTAAGGTACATACACACAGACTAAAGAAATGATTAATTTACTTAAAATGAAGAGAAAATGAGATTAAAAGACTAAATTGCCCTCATTAAATTACTTATAGTTACTCTCACTAATTCAATAGCTTTGACTTTTAATAGAGATGAAATGGTAAGAAAATAATTAATGCTCTCTTGATTTTGTAAAATATCAGATATTTTGAGACAAAAAAACCTTCTAACAAAACAGATATTTTAGGACTGGGGGAGTAATAAAATAAAAAATACATTTGGATAAAATCATCAATAAATTTAAAGAACTGAAGATCATACTTATTTAATTAAAAAACAACTAAAATAAGATAAAAATCAAGAGTTGTAATAAACAACTCCTTGCTCTAGATGTACAGCTTAAGAAAAAGATGAGTAAAAGAGTGAGAGAGAAGTTTTGGATGACATATTTATTTTAGGTCGTGTACATGAGTTTTAAAAATTAATAAACAAATACCTTTAACTTTTAAAAAAGTTGATACATTTCATTTATGAACTTTCAACTTCCATCATTCAACCTCCATAAATAACTTCAATTTTCTTAATTTTTAAAAACTTAGGAGACGTCTCTTACTTTTTAAAATATAGAGAATTTATCAATCAATTTTTTAAAATTCACGAGTGTTTTACAATACTATATGCGTAAACATATTAATTTAATTTATTTGTATTATATAAATCAATTGAAAATACTTAACCTTAGTCATCTAATATGAGGGAGATAAATAAATAAATATATATTCATCGTGGTGAATAATAGACTAGGGATGTTGACACATGCTCTCACGTCATCAAAAAATCAAATAGCATTCGTTTGTACTTGGTCTCACAAAGGACATTTATTTATGAGCCAACTAATATATATCTTGTGAATATATACAATTGAAAATTGAACTAAATCAAATAATAATAATGTTAAAAGATAATTTTGATATTTTATTATTAAGATGAATTGTGATTCAACCCTTTATCTTTTTAATTATATTTTTATTTTTTCAAGTTATTAAAAAATTTCACTCATCAATCCCAGTAACTAAATATAATCATATGTTTTAAGTTATATTTTACTTTTTGACAAAATTTTATTATATAATTGAAGTTATATATTAGTAAATAAAGTTAAATTGAGCTTGAAAAAAGGACACTTATTTCACAATTAAATAAATGGGTAAATTACACTTTGGTACTTTTTAGTTTGGTCATATTTCATTTTGGTACTTTATAGTTTAAAAAATGACACTTTAGTACTCTGTGGTATTCTCCATTAACACTTTGGTACCTTTAAAGCTATTTTGTAATTTTAACCATAATAAATTTTGCATAAATTACATATTAACCCCCAATTTTTTTAGAAAATTACAAATAGGTCCATGGATATATATTATCTAGGGACTAAAATGAAAACTTTAAATTTTTTGAAGTTAATATGTAATTTTTTAAAAATTTGTTATGGTTAAAATTACAAAATAGCTCCAAAGGGTGTCAAAGTGTTAATGGAAAATATCACAGGGTACTAAAGTGTCATTTTTTAAACCACATGGTATCAAAGTAAAATATGACCAAACCACAGGGTACCAAAGTGTAATTTACCCTAAATAAATTGATTATATTTCTCTTTCTCATGATTTCAAGTTCGATTACGATGAGTTCGAAATTAATTAAGAATTACTCTTGACAAACTATTTTTCGGCAATTGAGATAATCATCGAATAAAGTTAAATCAAACCTAAAAGTGAGTCTAGAACCAAAAAATAAACAAATTTATGGAAAATCACTTTCGGTTCCTCATTTGCTGACGATCTTAATTGGACAGAAAAATGACTCGTTGTCAAAAGTAATTGATAGCTTCAAACTTATCGCAATTGGACTTGAAATGTGATATATATGACCAACTTTGCTTATTTAAATGTGAAATGAACGGTCTACTTTCGAAGCTTAATTTAATTTTGTTTACTAACTACCTCAACTATATATATAAAAAAAAACTTTTTAAAAGCAACATATAGCTTAAGACTCATCTATTCTAAAAATAAAGGACCAAAACTACAGTCTAGCCCAATAATAGTAACAACAATAATAATAAAGGAAATAATGATATTTATATGAGTCCTCCGATAAATTTACTATAGAAATTGTCTGTGACTACGAGGGAAAAGAAGTTGGTTATCGTGTAATTAATGTACAAAGTATATCATTATTTATTGGCAAAAGTACAAAATTCGTCCCTAAATTTTACACTAATTATCAATTTCGTCCTTAATCTTGTTTTTGCTATCAATTTCGTCCATAATCTTTCACATTTTAGTCAATTTTATCCTTTGACTAACCTATTTTAATAAATTAATGACAGACTGCATCCTATTTTTCAATCTGAGTTAGGGTTTAAGTTTCTTTTTCCATCAATTTTACATTATATATCATTAACCACATAGCTTCTATCGTCAATATTTGGCTAAAGTAAGAGCAAATGATAAAATTGATTGAAATATGAAAGATTGGGGACGAAATTAACAACAAAAAAAGATTGAAAATGAAATTGACAGTTAATATAAATTTTGGGGACGAAATTAGTGCTTTTGCCTTATTTGTTTGATATTTCTTTTCATATATATATATATATATATATGTTAATCATTACTAATATCTAATTTGGAGGAACCTATGTCCTGGTGACATATGACTTGTTACAGTGGCTTGTGGAACGGTCCTCTCTCCTCTCTCGACCAAGTGAACAAAGTACACAAATAGAATAAAACTAAAACTAAATGAGCATGAATTTCTTGAAGTTAACACTACTCTTCAAATTTATTTCTTTTGATTGTTTGTCTCATTTTCATGTTTTGACAAATTTGAATTTAACAGTAAGAGAGTTTTTTCAACGAGAATATAATTAAATTTACAAATTATTTAAACAATATCAAGTGATTTATCACTTAATCAACTTACTATATATGGGTACTACTCTTGGATCAAATTTATTGTTTATACATGTGTGTGACTATGCAATTTTATATCTACACGCATTCGTAACCTTAACATGTGTTGCTACTATAAATTTTTTTGGCCAAATGCTACTATGAAATTAAACTTTGATTCACTTTTTTAAAAAATAATAAATTTGTTTTTAAAATTCAAAACTAAAATATTAACTGATGTGTCATCAAAATTAATTAATATAGATAAACAAAAATTGTCACTCAATCGTAGAAAAGTCCAAGCCAGCAACGAGATACCAATAAAATTGTAGATGATGAATAATCGGAAAAGATAATGTTAAAGTCTAGCTAGGGGTCAATTTTTTAATTTTTTTTTTTTAGTTTTGAATAGAATAAACAAAATTAAGTGATTAAAGTGTCAGTTCGTTTGCGCTTATAATAAAATCTGCTCTGATTATAATCAGAGTATGATTATAATCAAAGTTGATTATTCGTGTATTGGTGTTTGGATGAAAGTTGATTATTTGGTGTGAAATTATTGAAATGGGTATGTAATGATTGTGGTTGATAGATAGAAGGGTAAGGAAATTGATAAATTGTATAGTGGTAGAAATGGAAGAAAAAGTAGGAAAAAGTAAGATGTGATTTGATTATAATCAAAGTGTGTTTAAATGTGATTGTTGCTTATAGAAAAATCAAATTATGTCATTGTTTGCATTGGAAAGCGTGAGAATATGATTATAATCATGTGCAACTTTGGAGGTGATTATTTTGTTTGGTCCACTGAACTAATTTTGCCTATGAAATGGGCGACCAATAAAGACTAAAGTGTAACATTTTTTCGAATCAGACCCCGACATTCGGTGGACCACCGAATAAAATGGTCCACCATTTCGCACAAGATGAGAGAGAATAAAAATTTGTCATTGGACCCGAATTTTTTTTTCAATTTAGCATAAACTACACAACACATTCATCCTCTCTCTTCTCTCTCCGTCAGCCACCACCATCTCCAGCCAACATTACTCTCTCTCTCTCTCTCTCTCTCTCTCTCTCTCTCTCTCTCTCATCTTCGTCTCTCTCCAGCTCTCTCTCTGTCCCTCCCTCCCCCTCTCTCTCTCTTTGTAAAGAAAGTCCTCAATGAACTTGACGGAGAAGAATCGGTGTCCCCTGAACGATCCTAATCCCAACTGGCCAACCGATTTCATTGTTTCCTTCTGGTTATGGATAATTCCACTCATAAATATACAATTTTTGGCCTTTTGTTCAAAAGTAATTCACTTTTAGATTATATTTATGGATAATTCATTTTTCTGTGTGAATGAATCCGTTTGTTACACATTTGAGATTAATCGACAATTAAAGGGAGTGGCAGTGGAATCGGTTGGACCAGTTGGCGGCAGATGTCGGCGGAAGCTAGGGACGGAGGCGGTGGAGGAATGAGAGAGCGGGGAAGGGGGAGCGGGAGAGAAGCGAAGGAAGGAGCTTCAACGAGAGAGAGGAAGAGAGAGAAGAGAGACAAGAGGGAGGAGGAACGTGAGAGAGAGAGGGGAAGATAATGGCTAAAATATTAATTTCAATCTTAAACTATTTGGGCAAAATAACAATTTAGCCCAACACAAGAATGAATATTTATAAACTGGCCCAATATTGAGGTAAATAACCATTTTGCCCTTATGATGAGTGATGAATTGTATTAGAGTATAGGTAATTGTAGGTATATGTATAGGGGTATAAGTGTAATTGAGTGTGTATGATTATAAAAAAATTATGATTATAATTTGATCAGAAAAAAATCACAAACGAACACACTTATTATGATTATAATCGGAGCAGATTATAATCAGAGCGAAAACTAACTTGCCTAAAAGTGCACAGGAGAATTGGCCCTTTTTCTCATTAATTTATAATCCTGCCAAGTGCCAATGAACCTTTAGGCATATCAACTGTTGTAAAAAGTTGAAATAATCTTTTTGTTCGTCTACAATAGTAAGATTATTTCCTCTTTTAATTTTGGCCAAAATAATATAGTCAAACACAAAATTTGTGATGTTCTTATTACATTAATGAAACATCAAATATGAAAGGTGGTTATGTAAATTAATTGCAGTTCATATTCTGGAGAAATGTCCTTTCACATTTGTTACCTTTTAGAATGAAACTAACCATTCAATTTGCAGCCATCATATACATTTGGCCCATTTTCTCGCTTGATGGGAACTATTGTTTTAAGATAAAAAATTACATTTGAATTGTGGCTTGTCATCTAACTAATACAAACCCTATAGATAGATGCAAAAACATGTAATAAATAGCTAGTACCATTTCATATAAATACTGTTTTACAAAACAATAAGAATGATCATATATATATATGTTGGCTAAAAAAAAATCATATATATATATATGAGAAATTATATTTATCCACCCTAAACTATGTGTTCAATTGTAATGTCATAGCAATTAACCCTCTATTAATTTCGTAGCAATGTCCCTCCAACTGTTAATAACACTGTTATTTTTGTATCTTTTAAGTCTTTGTAAGTTATATAAATATTTCATAAAATAGTTAAATCACATAATTACGACCCTTATAATAATATAAAATATATCAAACACTTTAATTTTAGATCTTTTTCAGTTTTTATTTTATTTTATTATATTTTATCACTAAATTTACTAGTTTATTTTTACTTGATTAAATATTTTTCTTCTGTCTATGAAGGGATATTCTCAAATTGATTCTTGTTTATTGGAGACTCTCCCATGACGACAAAGTTCATAATGTCAAGTGGAAGTGCAGTGATGTATGCAGCTGAGGCATCCTAACAGACCGGTAGACTTGAACCTTGTTCCTACATGACCCAATCAATTCGATCAGGCACTCGCCATCTATTTTCATTGTTCAACTCTTTGACAACAAGAGATGAATGTAGTTTTGATATTTTTAATTAGGGTTACCAATACGACAATACCCAAATATAAATAAAAAATATAAGAAATTTTAAATTATGAAATTAGTTAGATATAAGAATAGTTATGTCATTCAAAATTATTTAATAATTTTATAAGACATGTGCAACTCACATGAGACTTGAAGGATAAAAAGATAACAGGGAACATTGTATGAAAATAATAAATTAGGGAGTTAATTGCTATTTTTTATTATCGTTAATTGCTATGTAAATGCAATTTCCACCTGTATATATACATACTAATAAAAAACTATTATTTAATTTGATTTAGGGTGTGTTTGGATTAGAAGTAGGTAATGAAATGATGATTTTATGTAATGAAATGGTAATGAGAAAATTATGTAATGAAAATGTAATGAAAATGGTGTTTGGATTAGTTTGAGATGTAATGAAAAAAATAGGATGTGAAATTATGAAAAAGGGTATGTAATGATTGTGGTTGGTTGAAATAAATATATGGGTTTTTTTAAATTGTATAGGGGTAGAATTGATAATTGATAATGGAAATAGATAGAAATAAAAAAA
>QANZ01012210.1:348610-374526 GCA_003254925.1 Chamaecrista fasciculata
CTCTCTCTCTCTCTCTCTCTCTCTCTCTCTCTCTCTCTCTCTCTCGTCGTCTCCAACTCCATCTCTGACTCCCCAACAAACAAATTATCCACCCTCCAGTAACATCACCGTCGTTTCATTCAACAACTCCGGCGATTCTTCAAACACCAAAGAGTAATTCGGCGTTGAGAAATTGAACGCGTCCTTCCAATTTGGCATATCGAAGCTGAAATAGTGTTCCTTCTCTTCCATCAAACTCGTTTCTCCTTCACACTCCCGAACACCTCTTCCGCTTCTGCTACACTCGTCACCGAAATCCTACCCAGAGCCAGACGCCTCTTAATTCACCACCACATGTATTTCCGACTTCCCTCCCCAAGGTCTTTGTCGTACACAACGAAACTTTTTACTGTTAAAAAATGTTGAAGAAACCTTCATCGGCCAATGGCAAGTCGGAGTTTCTCCGGCGGGTCTCTTTTGGGTATTGGGGGCGGCGACGTTCTTGCAGGTTGCTTCAATGCCAAACGGAAGAGAGAGACAAAGACGAGAGAGAGGAAAAGAGGAGAGGGAGAGAGAGAGAAGAGAGAGAATCAACTATGCCAAATTGAAAAAAAAATTGGGTCCAGATTGCTTTTTCCCTTCTCTCTCATCTTGTGCGAATCGATGGACCATTTTTTTCGATGGTCCACCGAATGTCGGGGCCTGATTTGAAAAAATACTACACTTTAGTCCTTTCGGTCTACCATTTCATAGGCAAAAATAAGTATGGTGGACCAAACAAAATAATCACCTCCAAAGTTGCATATGATTATAAATTTATAATCATATTTTCACGCTTTCCAAGACAAACAGTGGCATAATTTGATTTTTTTTAAGCAACAATCACATCCAAACACCTTCTGATTATAATTAAATCACATCTTACCTTTTCTAACTTTTTCTTCCATTTCTACCCCTATACAATTTATCAATTTCATTACCTTCTATCTACCAACCACAATCATTACATACCCATTTCAATAATTTCACACCAAATAATCAACTTTCATCCAAACACCAATACACAAATAATCAACTTTGATTATAATCAGAGCAGATTTTATTATAAACGCAAACCGAACTGAGCTTAAATATATAATATAACAGATTTCTTTGTTAGAGATGGAGGATCAAAGTGTAGGACCCGTTTGGTGCCGAAAGCATAGGTGTGCAAATACAGATAAGGGGATGCATATAAAAGTGAAGGACAAATGAGAATGATGAATGTAAATCAAACAGGCCCTACCACCTTACACTTACATTACAATTACATGATGATGCTATATCCGCACTTCCATGCAATTTATAAATCGGATGCTATTGCTCTGTGTTTGTACTATCTCACTATGCTTCTCTGAAACCACCCAACTATATGCCCATTTAAGGCCTCACATTTGCTATTTTTTCTATGCATCCACTCAACAGTTACAATAAATAAATATTTTAAAACATTTATTCTCATAAATTAATTTGTGAAAAAGAGTTCAATCAAAATGGCATTATATTATTGTCAATTTTTTTTTAGTAGATTAATAATTTGGTAAACAAAAAAAATCATTTTTTAACTTGATCCGCTAGAAGATAAAATTGTAAGATTTCAAATTTGAAATATGCAATTACAGTTGATTTAATAGTTTACTACAAATGTTGAGATTTTAGTATTGGCAATAATTATGATGTGATTCCAATTTTTGTTGATATTTCACACAACAATTGGTATTAAGGACATCTTTACTCGTGTAGGGAATTTTATGCATTCTATTCTGCAATGAATTGTTAAAAATATGATTCAAAATTAATTATATTTTGTGAGCATATTTAATTGTTATTTTGTTTTGCTTTATAATTAAAAATTATTTGAATTATATTTTCTGTTATTCCTAAAATCTCAAAATCTGTTTGAGATGTCTTTTAGATTTAGGATTGATTTTTAGGATATTTGATCAAGATTTATTAAGATTTTTTAGATATCTTAAATTCATGATTTCATATGTACTCTCCTATATAATAAGATATTTACTATTGAATAAGATGGACGAGTTCCCTTAAAAAAAACCTAACATGAATCACTTAATGACTATATAAGTGTGTATTTATTAATTGAAAACAGTTTATCAAATGGACTGGTACGTTATTGTGATTTGAAGGGGAAATTTCGAAATTTTCAAAGGCCAAAATAATTGATTTTGGTTTTGGAGGATCATGTTAGAGAGAATGAAGAGTACCGAATCTCAATACCTAGGAGACAGGGAACTTTATTAATTCCAGCTAATTATCTGTTTTTGAAAGTGGCAAAGATTCTGAAATTGAATTTCTAAAGATGCTTTGGTAACCATATTGCTTTTACCAAAATATACTTCATAAGTATTTTATTTAATTGAGAAATTAATTTAGCTCGTTACCTACATATAAATATATAACTCTCGAGAGTCAACTGTTTTTTTTTTTTTTTATGAAGAGTGTCAACAGTATTTTTCTTTCAAGAATATTGCAATCAAAGTAATAAATCGTAGTTCCCTCCCTCTAATGCTACTGTGGGACCTGATTTTAAATTTATTATATATATTTTTTGTTAAATTGTCTCGAAATTCTGATCTGATATATATTTTAAAATGAGTGTTAAATATCTTTTTAATGATTATATATATTCAAAATAATAAATATTTTTTTGGTATAAATAAATAAATTTTTTAGAGCTTTAGCTCTTCATAATATTTTCCTGTAAAGTTACTATTTTCAAATACATCCTTATAAATTATTTGCTTCATTTTTTAATGTTTCAAAAAGTTGATTTATTTTCAACAAAACAAAGATGAAATGTAAACATCTCATCCTTTGGCTTTTCTTTATAACTTTATTTCAGTCAGATCATTCATTCGCTCACTAGTCACTACTCACTACTAAGCATACATTTTCTTTTTTTGGACTTTATAGATAGTAAGGGTACACATTTTTTAAAAATGTGTGTGTGTGTGTGTGAAACATGCGATCCTATTACAAAAAGGGTCACAACTTTTTTTGGTCTAAAAAGGGCCACAACTAAAAGTCATGTGAAAGCCCAAATAGCCCAAACTAAACATTAGGTCATGCATAAATTCATAAGATCTGAATGAAAACCTGCTTAGTGGGCCCAAAGGCCCAACCATACCACACAAGCCCAATTTGAAAATGGCTCCAGCTTTCAATCCAGCTCAATTGATAATTACCATAGGCTTTAGCCCAGAAAAAAAGAAAAAAAAAAGTTGGTTGACCCAATTGGTAAAGAGTCAACTCATAACGCATAAGATCGTGAGTTCAATTGATAATTGAATTTTTAACTCATAATTCATAACTCATAAGATCGTGAATACGAATCCAATTTCTCATAACTCATAACCCATAACCCATAAGATCGTGAGTTCGAATTCAAATAGTAAAGAGTTAACTCATAAAAAAAAAAGAGAAGGTTGACCTAATTGGTAAAGAGTCAACTTGATAATTACATTAAATATTTTATGCTTATTTGAAATATAATACACTTTTATTTATAATATTTATAGATATAAAAAATTGATGAAAATAATTTTTATATTAATATTTTAAAAAATATTTCTTCATATCTGAATATAAGAATTAAATTATTGGTCAAGTTTGGATATAGAAATTAATTTTAATACTCACTTATATCCGGATCGAAATACAAAAATCATAATACTTTATTTATATTCTACCCGTTATGTTATGTTTACATGTTTCTTTTATTATTTTATACTCACGTGCTCGTGGTTCGTGAGTATGTCATTGTCAAATTGGTCAGTCAATGGGAAGAACATTTATTTTAATCATCGCATAGTTTAATTAGCTGTGTTCATGCTTTAGTGAAAATGTCAAAAATAAAATTTAAGGCATTGAAGGAGGTAGGTACCACGTATAAACTTTAAATATGATCTTCGTTCTGCCAAAAACCTTAAATCAAACAAGAAGGAATAAATGAAAAACGAAAAGGTAGTTCAAACTTTAGAAGATTATGAGCATTAAGATTTAAGAAGTGGCCTCTAATGGTGACTGAAATTTTCAACGACTCATTATTCATTAACACGACGTAAGTGGCAATCCAAGTCCAACACCAATGTTTAATTATCCGCACTCTACGGTTTAAGCATTAAAATTATGTACCTTTTTTGTCTGTCTGACTTTGAGTTTTTCTTCTCACATGTTAAGTTTAAATATTTTTTTTAATGATTATAAGAAATATCTTACTTGTGTATCAAAAAAAAAAAAAAGAGATATCTTACTTTACTTATGTGATGGTTTAAGTAAGAATTAATTTTTACTTGAAGAATAATATTGTATAATGGGTGTAAAACTTTCGCAACATTAGTATTTCTATACCACTTGTATTTTGATACTTTAGTTACAAGAATTTGATAGGATTATATAATAAGGTAAATTATACTTTGATATTCTGTTTTATGGACCAATTTCACTTTGGTACACTATTTTTTTTAAAAGTAACATTTTGGTACCATGTTTTTTTATGATTTGTTACCTTATTCTATCTTTGTTAGGGTACCAAAGTGTTAACGGTGAAAAATATAAGATACCAAAATGTCACTTTTGAAATACCAGAGTACCAAAATGTTAACGGTGCAAAGAATAAGATACCAAAGTGTCACTTTTAAAAGAACAAAGTACCAAAGTAAAATTAGTCCATAAAATAGGGTACCAAAATGTAATTTATCCTAAAAAAAATATACCAATATGCTCTATATTTATCTTCTTAAAAAGATCTTGTGTATTAGAATAACAAATATTTATATTAACTCAAATTATCTATTTCTAATTATGGATAAATCTTATTCTGAAAATAGAAAAATTAAATCTAGTGATAGTTTAATTAACATACAGAAAAAAAAAAATTGCATACATACAATGAGTTATATGACATAACTGTAGTCATTGGTGTGATGTGATCTAATGGTATAAAATAATGTCATGTCTATTTTTGTAACAGTTGACTATATATCATTTTCATATTTTTTTTTCCACATAACCTTCTACACCTATTTTTTCTTGCAACTAATTCCTTATTTGATTGTTGACTTTAACTTTCTACATAAATAAATTGTAGTTTACTCGTGCCCTCTTGATTTTTCTTACGTTGATCTCCTCATCTTATTTCTTTTTCAATGGTAGAGCATTTTCTTTAGTTAATTCCTAAAATATTTAATTTCCTTCATAGTACATATTGTTTTATCAGCAAAGGTGAGATTGTCCCCTTTGTTTTGCTTGCACAGAAAAAAAAGAAACCAATAATTTTTGTCAAACAAGAAGGGTTCAAGGCATACATGAAAGAGAGTTTCATGATTGGAGTTTCACCAACTAATGTATGATTTTGAATTTTTGGTTTAATCTAAGTTTAAAATCTAAACATTATAAAATTTAGAGTAAAAAATATAAATATAAATAATATTTTGAAAACCTTCTCTTGAGGTCATCTCTCCATATCATAATCTGAAAATCTATTGCATCTCAAATCTCAAAAGTAATCTTTACATCATAATATAACTCTTAAATCTAAATTCAAGTATATTTCTTATCCCTTGCATAACAGGGTATTGACTTATTTTTTACCCTAAACCGGGTTTGTCACAGTCTAAGTTAAAGTATAAATTTGGTTTTATATCTTCTGCTTAGTTTTTAATTTGGTCATAAATATTTTTTTTTGTACATTTGATCTCATATCTTTAGATTAGTTCCTAATTTGGTCTCATATTTTTTTGCTATAGATTTGGTTTCATATCTTTGAGTCAATTATAGAATTGGTCCTATATCTTTGAATCAGATGCAAAAGTGGTCCCGTATCTTTACAAAAAGGTCAACTTAACCAAAAGATACGAGACCAAATTGGGACATTTTGCAAAAAATATATGATCAAAAGTGAAATAAAAAAAGATACAAGACTAAATTGGGAACTCAACAAAAGATAAGAGACCAAATTTACACTTTTACCTTTTATATATATATATATATTGTAAAATAACAAGCAAAAAGTATTTTTCCAGGAAAAAAGGCGAGAATGATTTCAAACGGAATCATCAATTCCTTCTAAGTTCTAACCACTCCAGCAGGGACAGGAATTTGACATTTGTTTTGGGGTTAGCTTCTTTTAAGAATTTATGAAACTTGAAATCGTTTTAAAATTTGCAAACACTTTACTTTACCAGTTTACCTTAGATGTCGATATATGTCATATTCATTCAAGAATTGAAGGAATTTCACTCCTCATTAAATTAATTAATTTTAAACTAAGTTCTCCCCACCTACACCTTTTTTTTTGGTAAGAAAGAAAAGCCCACCTACACCTTTTTTGTTGATGCATATGCATCCATTAATCCTTGTGGATGGATGCTACCGTCATCAATTTTCACATCATTTCTGTTCACTTTACCCAACAAAATTTCATGGATCACATCATCCCATCAATTTATTTTGTTTACACTTTACAGTGAATATTACATATATAATTGGCCAAAAAAGAATTTTACATATATAAATTTACATTGCCTTTCTCTAGAGATTTGCTCCTCAGTCCTCACTTTTGCTGAATTCTTTAATTGCTATTATTTTTTTTTCTTAAAATGTAGATATACACATTTTTCATTGAACAATTGATTATTTAACTGGAAACTTTAATGGTAAACTCCTGATTTTTTTTGAAAATTAATTTTTCAAATGAGTCATTCTAATTTTTTAATTGCCTAAGATATCTCCTAATTCGATGGACTAAAAACTAATTTTCTGCGATCATGCTAATTAATGCAATTAGAACCTTGACAAACAGATATTATTTAGCCCTAAAAATTAAAAAAATATAAGTAACAGTAACAAATCTTATTATGATTTTCTTAATTTTATTTTTAAGTCATAATTTTTAATTAGTAATTTTTTTGTTTTCACTTACACCTTAAGCAATGCAAATAATGCAAGATTTTTAGAATAGATGTTTCAAAAAAAAAATATTATTAAATATCAGGAAATTAATCATAATGGTATAGTTAAGGAACTAAAATAATTTATCTTCTAGAACTTAAACCACTAATTTCTAGAGAAAAAACCCTCGATGAAGGAGAAGCTTTACTTCTCGAGAAACTCTCAAATTCACCCAAATTAGACACTCTTTACATTTTTTCTTTTTTAACAAAAGACACTCTTTACATTACCCTGAAATGAAACCTATTCTCAAATAGCTCCAATAGGCCAAAGAGAAAAAAACTTACTATTGGATATTTAATTTGTACTTAATCAATTTGAAATTAGAGTCTAAATTTAAATTTATTTTATATGTTTTTTTATATTTAAATGTGTATAGATTTTTTAATTTAAAATCATTGAGAATTGCGATATATCAGATAATTAATCATATATTTTAGTCATTGAAGAACTGATTTGTTAATTAGTCATAAATTCAACAACTTCAAAAAAAAATTTCTCACCAATTAAGCGAGTTACACCTCCTAGATTCGAGTCTAGTCAATATTGTTAAAAAAGCTTTAATTGTTTGCTTTCTACTCTAATAAAATTAATTTTTACTTAAACTGTTAAACAATTTTTTTTTTCTTAACAGAGGAATTTAAACAAGTTCTTACCCACTGAAACGTGTCAGGCTTGCAACTTGCAAGTTTATGAAAGCAGAAGCAACAAGATACAAGCACGGCTTCAAAAGCTTCACACTTTTCTCACTCTGACAGAGGAAACACAAACACACAAATTGAGCTTTTAATTGATCCCTTGGATTGCATAGACTGTCAATGTTATGTACAGAATTGGTATGAATATTATTGATGGAGCAGACCTTGTTTGCTCTTCTTCATGATGTTCCAAATGTAAATTACTGAAACCATAAAAATGACATATATATAGTACAAAGGAGTGAAGCTGGTTTATTAGAAAAACTTTGGAAAATATAGCAAATTGCTATCTTCAGCAATAATAACAATAATATACACCAAACCCCATCATCATCCTCAAACAGCAACTTCAATAAATCTATTAGATGCCCATGTTTTTGCAGTATCAGACAGCTTGTTCTCCTCAACATTCATTATTCTCAACTTGGGAGATTTCTCCACAAACACCTCAATAGCTTCAGATTCTATCCCACTGCAATTCAATATGTCCACATTTTCCAGAAACCTGCAATTTCTTACCACAGAAGCCATGGATGCACCTGTGAGTCCTCTGCATCCTCTTAGCTTCAATTCAATCAGATAACTACACGAAGCTGTCATTGAAATGAACTCCTTATCAAGCAACAATTCATTGTGCGACAAGTCTAGTTTTCTCAATTGCCTCAGATTCTGTCCCAGAGTTGCAAGCAAACCTGATTCTCTCTCAACCACATCGCAATTGATCAGTGCGAGTTCTTCGAGTCCAGAAGAAGAAGACGAAGCAGCCATTGACGACCCTAGAAGCTTCAATCCCTCTCCTGTAAGGAGACAGCAATTCTGAAGCCTTAGGGTTTTAAGGCCTCTGAAATTCGCCGCCATAGCCGAGAGGTGAGTGTTATTGAGGTCGAGAGGAAGACGAAGGTCGAGTTTCTGCAAATTCGGCCTACTCTGAGAGAAGAAATGAAGCAAACCTTCGGTGCTTCCTCCGTCGTAGACCAGAAGTGAAATTAGGGTTTGACAATTCTCCGATAGGGTTAAGAGAATCGCGTCGACGATGCTTCTACAAGTTCGAAGCTCGATTTCCTCGAGATTCTGCAAGCACTGAGCGAACGAAGAATATGAACCACCGATTCCTTGGCAACTCTGAAGCTGTAATTTCTTGAGGCTTTTGCAATTTCTCCATAGCCAACCAATTCCCCAATCGTCTCCTCGAATTCCAACCAAACAGAGATTTCGAATTCGAATCTCCGATTTCGGATTAGCGTTTTCTTCGCGTTCGGGTTGAATTTGGTTGCTCCGGTCCGGTTCGCGCGAACCGGACGAGGAGGATAACGAGATTGAAAGTTCTCTGAGAGAAGGAAAAGCCGAAATCCATTCGAGGGAGATAGGTCGAGAGAGATTGATACAGAGAGAAGTCAAACGAGTACAGGCTGTAGAGAGAGAAACCAGGGAGGAGAGAGAAACAGGGCCGGGAAGGAATCTCAGAGCTCGGAGTTGGTTGCAGCGGGAGGAGACGACGGCGAGGAGTTCGTCGGAGAAGGCGGAGGCGGCGGCGGGGTCGCCGCCGGCGGAGACGAAGAGGGAAAGAGAGGAGAGAGAAGAGTGGTGAGAGAGGAGAGAGGAGAGAGAAGGGAGGAGAGAGGAAGAAGGAAGAAGGCGAAGAGAGAGAGAGGTTCTGGAAGAACGAAAGAGATGAAGCCAACGCTTGGAGACGAGAGAGACAGAGGAGGAAGAAGAAGATGAAGAAGAAGAAGGAAGCTTAAGGAAGATTTCTTGAAGGAGTTCATCACAGAGTATGGAATCCATCTAAAACAAACCACAAATTAACATGTAAGAACAATGATTCACTGATTATATGAGCATGTATGTATGTATATATATATATATTTCTCTCTCTCTCTCAAGTCTAATCCATCTCATTCTATGTGTGTGTTCTGTTTTGTGATTCTGTTTTTGCCAGAACAAGTTCTCCAAACTTCTGGTTTTTAACGAAAGAAAGAGAGAGAAATAGAGAATGCGGTGGAAACAGAGGCTTGCTTAGACGCAATACACTGGACGTGTAACACACGTACTTCATTTAGGGTTTGGATTAGGATCATCATTGATTGATGATGAAACCAACGTAGCCTATGGATTAAATTATATATTTATCATAGATTACTATTACTTAATTAGTAGGCTTAAGCGCAATTTTGGTCCCCTAACTTTTACAAAGGTCTCAATTTGGTCCCCTAACTTTTTTTGTTGCAATTTTGGTCCCTTAACTTTCGCAAAGGTCTCAATTTAGTCCCCTAACTTTTTTTGTTGCAATTTTGGTCTCCTAACTCTTGAAAACGTTTCACTTTGGTCCCAAGTGCACTTCCAAGTCATGAAAACGTCTCCGCATAATGGTCCTTTTTTAATCCACTTCACTCATATTTGTCACGTCATCAGCCAACTCAGCCTGCCAGATCGGCACTAACGGCAGATAATGGATGGAAAAAGTGCACTTGGGACCAACAGTGAGACGCTTTCAAAAGTTAGGGGACCAAAATTGCAACAAAAAAAGTTAGGGGACCAAATTGAGACCTTTACGAAAGTTAAGGGACCAAAATTGCAACAAAAAAGTTAGGGGACCAAATTGAGCCCTTTGCAAAAGTTAGGGGGACCAAAATTGCAACAAAAAAAGTTAGAGGACCAAATTGAGACCTTTGCGAAAGTTAAGGGACCAAAATTGCACTTAAGCCTAATTAGTATTACTCACAAACACTTTTTTCTTAATAATTGTTAAGGTTTGGAGTTTCCCTTGTTTGTTTTCAGAAAATCTATTACATATTTACATTATTATAAACACATAGTGGCACTTTCTCTTTAGTTTATTTCAACTTTCTTTGTATTGTATGGTTTGGTTTATACTTCACTTCTCGTTGCCTTGATGGGTTAAATACTAAAATAGAAATTATGGTAAGAAACACATTTTAAAACATCTCCTCATTTTATTTAAAAGGCAAAACACTATTTCGTGCCCCTAACGTTTGCGGTGATTTTCAGTTATGCCCCTAACGTTTCATTTGTGTCAGTTGTGCCCCCAATGTGAAACGTTAGTTTCAATTATGCCCCCAATTTCAATCATCCACAAAAAAAACACCATTTTTGCACGATTTGAGCTCGGTTTTGATCAGATTTTATATGAGTTTTAATTTTCGGACATCACAAACTTGATTCATTTGATCAATTTCAAAGATTAAGCTCAAAATAGCCCCAAATCCGAAGAAAATCGGACCCGATAAACCCCAAAAATGACCAAAACGAAATGTAGCAAAATGAAGCATTTGTCTAAAAATTTCCATGTGAAAAATGATCCTTATGAGCCGAAAATAGTACCCATAAACTCATTTATCAAAACAAACTGAAATGAACACGGATCGAAGCTCAAAAGTTTCGAAAAATGGTACACTAACGAGGGTGAGGGCATAATTGAAATTAACGTTTCACATTGGGGGTACAACTGACACAAATGAAACGTTAGGGGCATAACTGAAAATCACAGCAAACGTCAGGGGTGTTTTGCCTATTTAAAATTTTACACTTTATTTTTTGTCTAATAGAATTTTAGTTCGTTAAATTTATTGAATTCATCATAGTTGACATGATATAGATGCTGGAAAAAAAGTTTGTATTGAATTTCTTACATTTTTATTGGTAGATTTATTTTTGAAAATAGGTATTTCTTCACCTTACCAACTCACCTTTGACTGTATAGATTTTTATCCAAATAAATGTACAAGTTTTACTTTTGTAATTTTTGATTCAATTAGTTAGTTTAATAATAATAATAATAATTCTTTTCCCTAATTTCTGCTTTGGTTAATGGTCAACACGTTATGACAATTTAACAACTAATAGAACTAACACGAGGAACAATAAGATAGTTTGAGCTTACCTCATTAAGAAAATAAACACACTAAATTAAGTGATTGAATGAAGATACACTCATAAAATGACAATAAAAAAATATGGAATCATTTCAACTTGAAATTAAAACAATAAATTATCAATTTAACAAAACAAAAAGAAAGCTCGTGCGTAATATATACATTTGTACACTTGTACATACTTTACACATACTAAATATCACATGAAAACCTCAAAAAATAGATACTAAGAAATTCAGGAATATAGTTAAATTATACATTATGTGACACGTGGCAGTTGTTGAGGCAAGTTTTGTATTACTTGAAGTTTTGATGCTCAAGCTTGCTGAGAAACGCGTGTGCGTATGTTATATGTAATGTAAGCTTGTGCGTGAGTTTTCAAGATAACGTCAGCCTCTCAAAATAGCTCATTTTCACTGCAAACGCAAAAAAGTGTGTCCACAATTTCGATTCAATGTTTGTTTTCTTCAACACACACTCCACTTGTTATGCTTCATCATGATACCTTGGCCATTTCTATTATTATAATTAATTCAGTAACTAAATTTTTATCTCGTAAGTATTACAAATAAATAACACCATAAAATTGGCCATTTCATTTATAACTAAATGAATCTATTTGTCTCCCTCATTTTTAATATGTAGTTAATAAAATTTCAAGTGCATTTCTTGTGATTATAGGGCCCGGAATGCATTATCAATTTATCATTGTTGTACTCGTGCTTATGTCTTTTATTATATTAATTATTAGGATGAATTACGTTTTGATACCTTGAAGTAAACACTCATTTTACTTTGGTATTATGTTATTTCAAATGTGATATTTTGATACCTTAGAAAAGGTTATTTCAAATGACACTCATTTTAATTATATTCGCTATTAGCACTTTAGTACCAAAAACTTTTTTCTTCGTTACCTCTTGATGGAAAAAAATACGTACAAGTTATGTGAATAGTCAAAAACATGAAATCCGCCATCTTAAACTCAAATTTCATTATGCAGTTTCTAAAAAATACAATTCAATGTATATTTGAAGGCAAATGATTTATTTTTTTTAAACTGAATCATGAAACATGAGTTTTGGAAAGTAAATTTCGTGTTTTTGACCATGCATGTGACCGGCACACTTTTTTTGTAAAAAAAGTAGCAAAAAAAGAGTTTTTGGTACTAAAGTGCTAACGACGAATAGAACATAATACTAAAATGTCACTTTTGAAAAAACAGAATATCAAAATGTAGTTGATCCATATCTCAGGATACCAAAGTGTAAATTACCCTAATTATTATATTAATGGTAATTCAATGGGTATTTGGAATTAAAATACTAGCTTATTCCAACTGCTCCAATACGACTGATTATTAAGGTGTTATTTTTAAAAATTAAAGAAAGAAACATTGTCCACAAAAGAAGTTGAGGGTCAAAAATTAACGCCTTAATTTTTTTTAAAAAAGAAAAGTTGTGTGTATATGTCACCCTAAATAAAATATTAGTGGTGCAGTCCAAGTCCTAAAACAAGTAGGAACTAAATTAGGTAGCCATCGCAATCTTGTGGGGTCGTCCCACTCTCAAGGTAAATTCTAATGTGAGAGCTTAGGTGAAAGAGAATAATTAATGGGTTATGTTGTTTATGAATTAGAAAACGTCTAAGGTTGGGATATCTTTTCTTTCATTGGAAAAAATCACATACGGCTATGGTTCACACAAACAACCTGTTGGGAATTAATAATAATAATAATATTATATTATTATTGGAAGTATGAATCTGTTTCATCATATTTGAATTTTAGAGATTAGTTTGTTTCTGAATTAGTCATATATATGAGTTAACTAGTGGGTACATGATTTTAGGGATAAGTAGTTACTTTATTTTATTTATCTTTTATTTAATTATGTGTTTTCCTCTATAAAAGGAATTTGATTTGTACCTATCATTATGGAGCTATGAATTAAGCAAAATCATGAGAAAAAAAGAAAAAAAAAGTTTATCTTCTTCCCAAAAATTCCTAAACAACCACATCTTCACTCAGCCACCCATTCTCTCGCGGATTGTATCATCTACATTTCCTTCTTCATGTATTATAGTGGAGTTAAAGAAAGAAAAAGAGAGGAGGAATGAGAAAATATAGATTCTATAAAATAGTAATAAATAAGATTCACACTTTCAATTTCTCTCTCTTATTTTCTCTTTCATATTCTATAAAAAAATAAAAAAAAATATAAAGGATCCATCCATTTCTTTCTCTCACATCTTTCTTGCCATGTCTTCTTGATCCCATAAAATGTGTGTATACTGTATATATACAACTCAACTTCATTGCCATAAATAAATAAATAAATAAAGGAACTTGAAATGACAAATGGAGAAAGGAGAAAAGCCTATAGTGCTGATCACTTTAACATGGAATCCTTTGATAGCAACATTGTAACCGTGAAGTTTTGCTAAGAAAATAAATTTATTGTTCTTTTGTAGTGCATAAATGGATATATTCACAAGCTTATCTTAATCAAATCATTAAGACCAAGAAATACGGCTCTCCATTGTGGGTTATTATAACTTATAAGAATGAGAATCGGCTTTTGCTTTTGGCTTTTTGGCTTTAACTACTGCTAAGTAGGGAATGGATCTCTGCTTTTCCAATGGTTGCAAGTTACTTGGTCGATGGAGTAAGAACATACATTGGCCATGCATAATCATAAAGTATCTTCTTAAGATTATACTGGGAAAATATAACATAGAAAAAAAAAGATAGGGCATATATAATCAAGGAACCAGGTTCGGTGTATTTAGTTTTTTTTTTAATTAAATGACTAAGTTAGCACTAACTAGAAATTTTCTAGCAGTGATTTAACATCATGTCTATATATATATCATAATCAGTGGAAGACCACCAACAAGGAATGATGATCAAAATATCTATACCAATGGAAATTCGTAAGTCTGTGTACGAGTTCGAGTATAGAGATTTACCCATTTAAAATTACGGGTATGGGTCCGGAGATATGGGTATCCACCCTGAACCCTACCCGCTATAATATTATGTTCTATTTTTTTTTAAAAAAAATATATTAACATATATAATGTAATTATTTTTTATTTTAAATATATATAATTATTATTTGTAACTTCTACTTTTAATCCATTTTCTATCTATCTAATAAAAAATGAAAAAAAAAAATTACTCTAATTAAATTATATTTATATTTTCAAAAAAATTATTTTATTTAAATTTTTCTGAGTCTGAATTCGAGTCTGGGTATTCGACTACCCATAAAATATAGATATGATAATTTTGTACGAATCCAATAATCAAGATACCCTACCCACAAAAGCGAAGGGAGGGGGAGGGTGGCCATGCCCCACTCGTGGCCAGATTTTTCCTTATAATATACGTATTGTATATTTGTCTAAGTCGTAGTGGCCATAGCTTTGGTCCCTATTAAATTTCTATTTAGTGCAAGCTTATGAGTTCGATTCTTATAATATGCAATTTGAAGTTTTACTTTTTATTTTTTAGTTTCATCTAAACTTTATTAATAAAAAATGACCAGTTTATTATATAAAAAATATATATCTACGTTATGTATGTATATATAAAAAATAAACTTATGCTATTATTTCTATTATTTTAAAAAATTAAAAAATATATTATAATATTTCTTATTTTTTTAAAAAATCAATCTAAAAGTTTTAGTTTATTAGTTTTAAGTAAAACATACATAAAAAAATATAATAAATATAAATAATATCTTAGATAATATAATAAAAACTAATGTACTATATCAATATCCAATTTTAAGTATGATTCATCATTTTTTATTATTTAATACTTTAATCAATTTAAATACTATTATCTCTTCAATCTCATTATTTCTTTACATTTCTTTTGTCCAAATTATACATTTTATCTTATAATATTGATAATATATAGAGAAAAAATAGGCCAAAATTCTATTTTGATCCCTAATATTTGCCCAAAGTTTTATGTTGGTCCTTAATAATTTTTTGTCCTGTTTTGATCCTTCATATTTTCTAAAAGTTTCATAATTGGTCCTTAACTATTGAATATGGTCATATTTCTCTCATCTCAAACTCAAATATTAGGGACCAAAATAGAACTTTAGATAAACATTAGGGACTAAAATAAAATTTTGACCACAAAATATTCCGGCCCCCTAACCTAAAATCCTGTCTCCACCCCTGCCTACCCATGAGCATCCCTAAATAGCAGTTGCCACCTAACAATTTCTCCTTACCTTGTGTAAATAAATCTTCAAATGGTAAAATGCTCCAAAGTTCTCTAACTTTGAATCTCAATGTCTTTCATGATTTTTTTTTTTTGACTGTTTTGCCTTTTTTTTGAATTATGGTATGAAATCAGTTTAAACCCCCTATTTCTTTCTTTTTCTTACGTTTTGATCCTATTATAAAAGGAAAATGACTTTAATGCAAAATAATAAAAAATTTGGGAGATTAAAGTTAGTTTTATCTTTTTTTTAACAAAAAATTTGAATGGAAAATACCGAGGGACTAACGGTGGAATGTTTTGGAAAGTTGAGGGACCAAAGCGGAATGAAGAAAAAATGAGGGATCAAAATGAAACTTTGAGCAAACCTGAAGGACTAAAATAAGACTTTGGCCAAATTAATTTAATATTCCATCGAGCTTATAATAGCATATGGACCGGATTTGTGAGGCCCAACGGATTAGCCCACAACAAAATCCCTGAGCTGTAGTGATTCATGGTTCTAAACGACGTCGCTAAATAGATCGCACAAAGCGAATTTTCAGGCGAACGCAGAACGACGACAGAAGATTGCTTCTGTCACTCAGAAATGTCAGTAAAATCAAATTTGACTCATTATCCGAAGATTAAGCTTCGCTCTTCTTTTGTTTTCAAGGCGAATAGCTTCACTTGCAAAACCAAAACCCAATTTATATTTCCCTTTGCAAGCTTGCACAGTGATAGGCTTAGGAGGAGCTATAATCAGAGCTTTGAAGTTAGGAAACTGAAAACTTCTTGCAAATTTCGTGTATCGGAGAATGAGGCGCACGACAACGTTGATTCTGGATTCTCGAAGGTGTTTTCGAAATGGTTTGTGTTTGTTCAATCTGTTTCACCAGGTGGAATTTGGTGGAATTTGTCTAGGGATCAAGAAAATGATAGTGAAGCGGCGAAGCCGATGACGGCGTTGCTTGCTCTTCGCCGGATGTGGATTTTAATTTCCGATGAGAGATGGATTATATTTATGGCTTTGGGTTCTCTTGTCATCGCAGCCGTAAGTATGCTTTAGCCAAGTTTCCTCTTGATGCATGCTTGTGTTGTGATAACATTGTGTAATTTAGTAGGTCTTTGAGCCACCGAATCACGTTAAAGTTTTGTGTTGTTTCTCCGTTCCTATTCCTTTATTTCTTGTGTGGGTTGAGCTTCCGCCCAACACATTGTTGATTTGTTGATTTTGTTGGCTACTTCACATAATGGCTTTGAAGAACTGTTTTGGGTAATGGATGATAAATTTACAAAATATAATGGTTGATGTAAAAGTGTAAAACGATAACTATCTTCTAGTGGATAGAAAAACTAGCTGCAGTGACTTCATTCCACCTTCATCATATTTATAAATTCTTTATTTTTGTTTTCTTTTCTTGCAGTTTTCAGAGATTTCCATTCCAAGTATATTGGCTGCCTCAATTTTTTCAGCACAGAGTGGTGAAAACGTGGGATTCTATAGGAACGCACAGTCTTTACTTGTTTTGACTTTAACTTCAGGGATATGCAGGTGATTCTTATAAATCTTATATCGTTGATCTGATCTCTTTATCATATTAGAGTACATGCATTTTTTTTAACGACTCCGAACAGCTTTTCCAGACTCCATACATACATAATTGTTATAGTATTGTCAGAGTTGATGGGGTCATCTTAGAAAATGCTGTATATTCAACTGCAGTAGGTGAAGCATACTATTGCTCATTGCATTTTCATCATTCTTACTATATATCTATGTGGTCTCTAGCCTAAAAAAGCATTGACATTTGAAGTTTCCCTCCTTGTACCATTTAGGAAGATCATAAGTGATATAGTGCGTATAGCTGCCAAGACTGGTATTAAAGTGTAGATTGACAAGAAATTGCATTAAAATTTTCCAATTATTGAATTGACTTTATCTGTCAAAGGGATCTGTAGATTGCAAAAAAGTAAAAAAGTGTTAAGAGGTTGACTATTAAGTTTTCTGATTTGAATTTCAGTGGTCTACGAAGTGGCTGCTTTGGAATTCTGAATGTGATCTTGGTAAGTTCTTTTCATTATAATGAGTTTTCAATATACTGTTCTTGATGACAAAACTTTCATATGTAAGGCTTTCGTTCCCCCTTGTCTCCTCAGTGATGCTCAAGCCTCAAGCCAATGGTTTTTTTTTGAACCAATCAAGCCAATGTTGAAATGATTGAATTGTTTAATTTATTAGATGAATAGTAGGCTTGCAGTAGGAGAGAGATTGTTGAACAAAGAAGTGTAAAATCTATAGAAGATACATGCAACTTAAATATTATTGTCCTTACTATTGGAAGGAGTGTGAAATTATTGTTGGTCAAATTCGTGATGTGACATTTCTTTGCTTTTAGTGCTGGTCCATAATGGGAATATAGAATCTGTATATTTGGCCCCCCTGTTATACTTCCAATTCTTCAAGAATATTTGTTTCGGGTTGTGTAGGCTGATTCTTATAATAAGTCAGTTTTTAAGTTGTAAGTTCTTTGCATGCTTTCAGTGGAATTTGTCCATCCACCTTGTCTATTCCTATTCTTGCAGTCTTGCTCATATTTTTTGTTCTCCAATAGATGTAGGCAGTTTCCTTCAAGAAGTGTTCTCAAGGATTCAGGGTATGTGTCACCCTCTGATCCTTCATGCATCTTTTTGCAGGTAAAGCGTCTAAGAGAAAATTTATATGCAGCACTTCTTTTTCAGGTATGAATTCTGTAAAATATCTATGTTCGTTGGGTGTTCTTCAGCATCGTTTGTGTTATTCATTTATTCGCTATTCGAGGATGTGTTATTTGTATCTTTCTTTCTTTAGTCTTATGTTATCATTTATGTAGGACATATCCTATTATGATAGACAACAAGTTGGTGACTTGACCAGCAGGCTTTCAGCAGATTGCCAACGGTTATCTTATGTTATAGGAAATGATCTTCACTTGATATTACGCAATACTATTCAGGTTAGTATTCTACTATTCTTATATACTAATCCTTTATCTTGAAATCTAGAGTCCAACTTACCTATTGGTTTCCTTGATATGTAGGGAACTGGAGCATTACTTAATTTGCTGACTTTATCATGGCCTTTGGCATTATCTTCCTTGGTGATTTGCTCTATTCTATCTGCAATTTTTCTAGTTTATGGCCAGTAAGCATCTGCGGTACTGTGACAAGTGGCAATAAATATTTTTGTGTATTCATTTTCTTGATGGATGCTATAAATTTAGTTTGTAAGCTTGATGTATAATGAAGCTATGCTACTAAATTGTTGGACTAGTCATAATAGTGAAAATGGTGTTCATCGCTTCATCTCAAGTTGGAGGTCAAGTCTTTTGCACCAAGTTTACAACCGTGTTGTGCAAGAAAGGCATAAAAACTTCACGGAAAAATACATCTGAAAATTTCTAGAAACATTTTGCTTTTCTAATGAATGGTTTTGTTAGAATAGTCTGTAATTAATTTTGCTTCCAGATTACCGAAATATGATAAATTGATTGGTGAAGATACTCTGTGTATTAAAATGTCCGAGTTCAAACTACCAGTAGAAGTTTATCTCTGTGAATTTGAAGCTCCTTCTAATGATTGATGTCTAAATATTAATTATTATTACTTTTGTCCACAATAGGTACCAAAGAAAATCAGCAAAGTTGACCCAAGATGTCACAGCTTGTGCCAATGAAGTATGCACATTATACTGGTACAATTTGCTTATAAAATTGTTAACTGAAATTTCACAATTATTATTTTCTCCAATGCAGGTGGCACAAGAAACACTTTCTTTGATAAGAGTAGTCCGTGCTTATGGCACAGAAGTAGAAGAATTTGGAAGGTACTCTTTATTTTCTTACTAACTCTTCCAGATTCAGTGGTTCTATGCAAGCAACATATGATATTTCTGGTGAATGCATTGCGTGCCACACTCCATGCTTTATGTGTACATGAACCACAAAGTTAAAAAAAAATAAAGAAAGGAAGATAAAAGAAGCACAACTCAGAACTATAACTAAGCTTCTTTGACTCTTTAAATCTTCACATTCCAATAGTGTTAAATCATTGATTAGTTGCTAGTTGCTACTTTGAAAGCTTAAGCTGATTGGAATACGCAAAATTGCAAATTAAACCTGATTCTTGCAATGTAGTGTTATGTTTTGTTATACTGATGTTCCTATTTCATGATACCAATACTATATATAATCAGGTACAAGCAATGTCTGCAGAGACTAGCATTTATAAATGCTCGAGAGAGTCTGGCTTTTGGGTTCTGGAATCTGAGTTTTAACAGTCTTTACCGTTCAACTCAGGTTTTCCCATTAATTATCTTATCAGATGACATAATCCAGTAATTGCGTATCAAAGTGAATCTATTGATCTTTATTTTCAACGGAGGTCCCTTTTTCGTCGTTAATCTTATTCCTTTTTGCATGGAGAAGTCACTTCATGTGATCTCTGTTCTATGCATGGTATTGTTGGATGTCCCATTAGCTTTTTGAAATCTAACTTTTGTTTACATATTCCGACCAAGGTAGTTCCAATATAGGCTTCGTCCCTTCTATCCTGTTGTTTGTTGATGGATAAGCACTCTGGAGGTGGATATTTTTAGATTTTCCGTAAGGAACTTGTTGGTTCATGAATTGCAAACTAAGTTTTTGTGTAGCTAGCTATAATTTAATGTTATGGCAAGGAACAAGAGAATTAATTTTGAGGATATATTAATTCTCTATCTCATGGAATAATATATGTTCCTTAAGTCATAAATATTCGTAAATCAGTCTAAAACTTCTTCATGTCATACTTCCTTGCTCTTAATTTTAGCACATTTTTATAATAAGTCCAGTCAGATAGTTTGTCTTTTGTCTATCTTGGGTAATTTGTATGAAAAATATTTGGACTTATAGTATCATGAGCTAGCCCATGATTGTCTATATGTTGTTGTTTCTCTTGCCTTTCTCCAATTTGAATAGGCATGGCTAAAAGTGATGTGCTTTGCAACTTGCAGATATTTGCAATACTATTAGGAGGAATGTCTGTTTTCAGTTGTCGCGTAACGGTGGAGCAACTTACTAAGTATGTATTATACTGTGAGTGGCTGATTTATGCTACTTGGAGGGTGACAAACAGCTTATCATCATTACTGCAGTCCATTGGAGCATGTGAACAAGTTTTCCAAATGATGGATCTTTTGCCCAGTGACCAATTTTTATCTAAAGGCAAGTAATTGTGACTCTTCCTGCGCCACTATGAATTTATATTTTGTTGATTGTGCTTCCCACTATACACAGGAGTAAAGTTGCAGAGGTTGAGGGGACATATTCAGTTTGTAGATATATCATTTCACTATCCTACAAGGACCATGGTAAGTTGTAATGAGTTTTTTTTGCTTCATTTGTTATAGTAGTCATATTTAGGATGTTAATTACTCATTCCAATTGTAGTGCATTCAATGGTTGCCATTACATAATTTGTAAGTGAAACCATTCATGTTGTAGCCGCCTGTTCCACTTCACCATTGTCTTGAACACCATCCAATTGTTACCCTTATAAAATTACCCTTACAACTCATTAATGCATTGCTTTTAACCATCATTACCCGTAGGTCTCTGTCAGCACCTTCATATCAACTTATTTGACCCTCTGTCCCCACCATCTCCACAATACGCTGCCACGACCTGTTACTATGGTTCACTTGAGTTGATCTTGGATTGCGTCAGACATTTGAGCAGATGCCTTTTATAGAACGGATGAACTTGCATGTAGAAGCAAATGAAGTGATTGCATTTACTTGAGTCTTTTCATGTGTGTTTAAGCTGATTTAGTTCTCATTAGTCTTCGATTGTGTCTTACATTGGAGCAGATGCCTATTATAAAGCGGTTAAACTTCCATGTAGAAGCAAATGAAGTGATTGCAATAGTAAGATGAGATCTCTCTTTCTTTGTTCTTTGTCATTCTACCATTGGTGTTACCCAAATTTCTTAACGATTGAATATTCCTACTCTCCCAAGGTTGGTCTGAGTGGTAGTGGAAAGAGCACATTACTCAACCTTTTACTTCGTCTATACGAGCCAAGTAATGGTCAGGTAAATAATGACTTACACCTTTCGGTCATCCCATGGCAAATTAGAATCAAATTTATAACTAAACGAAGGAGCTAGATAGTTGTCCCAATTAGATCAGATGTTTGGTTAAAACCATACTAACACACAATTAACTCATTCTGTAAAATCATTTTTTACGACACTGGTGTCATTTTATCTGACATGTTTTATATAGTTGAACATTTTTAACAATGATACCTCTTTTTTAACAGATTTATATCGATGGATTCCCTCTCAAAGAGTTAGATATCAGGTGGCTAAGGCAAAATATCGGATATATTCCACAGGTTCAGTTAGTGAAAACTGGAGTTACTACTTAGCTATAAATTCATTCATTATCTGAGAGCTTTGTTTCAGACAGGAACCCCATCTCTTCCACATGGACATCAAGTCAAACATGAAATATGGTTGCACTAGACACATCGAACAGGAAGATATTGAACAGGCAGCAAAGCTGGCATACGCTCATGACTTCATTTCTTTGCTTCCCAATGGCTATGGAACTATTGTTGATGATCATTTACTAAGTGGTGGACAAAAGCAGCGAATTGCTATCGCTAGGGCCATTCTTAGGGATCCAGCTATTATGGTACTTGATGAAGCAACCAGCGCTCTTGATTCTGAGAGTGAGCATTATATCAAGGTATATTTCTCAAATTCTAGCTTCTGCTAAGTTCTAATTTTTAATTTGAGTGAAATCTTGTTTGGTCCTTCCAAAATTACCCGAAATGAATTAGATGTCTCAATTTTTTAAAAATTATTTCTGCATTTTCCGAGATGAAAAAAAATACTTATCATTTGCTGTTTTAGGAGGCGTTGTATGCATTGAAAGATGGACCCAAAGCAAGAACCATCATTATCATAGCACATAGGTGAGTTCTTACCTAACATGCTTTTCTTTCTGGGTACTTGTTGCATTATCGGGACTTTTACATTTCGCAGGCTTTCTACCCTAAAAGCTGCTGACAGAATCTTCGTAATGGATGATGGTCGCATCGTTGAGGTACTTTCATATTCAACTTAACTACCGTAACTTATTGTAAAGCTTGCGCAATTGTTAAGAGTCCACAAATATATCGTTTTTTCATGGTTCAGGCTTAATGCAATATGTGCAATATTTTGGCGATACTCTTTTTTGCTGATTATTGCTTCATCAATTTGTATGTTCACAGATGGGTAACCACGAAGAACTTATTCTGAAGGGTGGGCTTTATGCAAAGTTGTATTCAATTCAAACAGATGTTTTATCTGATATAAGTTAGTTTTTGTAGATTTATAATAATAATGACAGTACTTGGGCAAAATCTTTTAGATGTTTTCAAAGATTCCATAAGTACTAAGCTGTAACAGAAATCTATTCATATATATTATTATTGAAGAAACTGATGGTAATAAACATTCTAAAACTCCACATACATGGACTTATTGACATGTCAATGAAGAAGAAGAAACCCAGAAATTTAGGCTTGAGTTGGAGGAAGCTCCTTATCTAAGGCGTCAGAGGGAAAATCTGCAGGCTGAGGAACTTGCTGGTGAGGTAGGCCTTTTGGTTTTTGATTTCCTTCCTCTGTCTCTATCCCTGTGTTTCCCATATCTTTCTTCTGCTCATTCCTTTTATTCTCTCTGTTGCTACCATTGTCGTCGTCTTCCACTACACCCTTCACTTCTTTAGGTATGTTTTGACTGAATGAGGAATCGTCCATACCTTGCTTTCCTTCAACTTGAAAGTGCAAGTAAGCTTCATGTTTAGACTTTAGAGTCACAGTAACATAATTTTAATATGATAAAATCAGTCACTATCAAGAGGTGCATGAACTATTGAACTCAACTATGCATGTACTCTACACGTGGCGAATCTTGCATGTATATGCTGCCACGTTTCCCTCTACATGAAATAATATTAGGCCAAAGTGCATTTTTGGTCCCATAACTTTTGTTTAGGTTTCAATTTGGTCCCGTAACTTTTTTTGTTGCACTTTTGGTCCCATATCTTTATAAAAAGTTGCAGATTTGGTCCCGTATTACTTTTGGTCACATATCTTTTGATCAAGTTGCAGAATTGATCCCATATCTTTGCAAAAAGTTTCACCACCAGTCCTATTTGATAAGAAGATATGAGACTAATTTCGCACATGACCTAAAGATATGAGACTAATTCTGCAACCTGACCAAGAGATATAGAATCAATCCTGCAACACGGCCCCAAGATATGGGACCAAAAATGCAACATGGGACCAAATCTGCAATTTTAGCAAAAGATATGGGACCAAAAGTGCAACAAAAAAAGTTACAGGACCAAATTGAAACTTTAGCAAAAGTTATGGGACCAAAAATGCACTTTGGCCATAATATTAATAAGTAAGGCTTGCACTTTTTTTTTCCCTACCTGTTTCTTTCACTCACTTTCTTTCTATTTCTAAATTTACAAAAAATACAGAAGATGGAATTGCAGTCCCAATATATACATCTACTTGCTCTCTCACACCAGATATTAGTTACGCTCAAGTGTGTGAGATAATGGAGATCATAGGCAAAGTATACAATTTCAATTGTATATAATTCATGTTGAATGGGTTATAGAATTAAACTAAAAATTATATATTTTCAACAATTTTTTTTAGCTAGGTGATATTAATGTCTCAAGTAAAAATAAAAATTTTTTGAGATGAAAAATTAAATTAACGACTAGAAACAAAGTGAAGTAGTTTTATTGGTGCGTTTGGACGTTTGGTATATTAATTATTTTCTAAAATTTTTAAAGTTTGATTTTAAGGAATATAACTTTCAAAATTATTTAAATTGTTTAGCTTGTTTCAAATATTTTTAAGAATAGTTGATGACACTCTTATGAATGTTTGTTCATGTTTTGCGATTCAGTTACAATATTTTTTAATTTTCAAGTAATTTTCAAAATAATTCTTAAACGTCTTTTTATATATATAAAAAAAGTCATTTTATGACTTAGTTTTTCTTTTCAATAAAAAATTTTAATAGCTACAATATAATTTGCCTGGTGATATATAATTTGGCATTAAGGTGATAGTAATAATGTAATAGTCAAAGTGGTTGTGGCAACCGAATTTGCGATGTCAACACAATGATGATAAAAACGATATTAAAGATTTTAGTATTCAAAATAACGGAAGATGTATATTTTTTTTTTCTGTTTAAGTAAAATATTCTTGTCTCCAAAAAGCATAATATTTTCACTCCTTCAATCAAAGGTAAACATGTTTTGAAATATATAACAATACTCAAATTTCTTTTGTATCAAATTTAAACTAAAAAATTAAAATTAACTAACAATTTGATCTTAAAAAAAATTACTAAGTTGCTAACTCAATCTTTAAGAGATTGATTTCATAAAAAAAAAATCTTTAAGAGATTGAAATACACAATTTAATTTAAAAAATATTTGAATTATACATTTTTTTAATATTTTTATAGATTAGAAAATATACTATTTTATTTTTTTAGGAGTTAAAAAATATATTGTTTATACTCCACGTACGACCCCATGGCATTTTCTATAGGAAAGTAAAGCCATGGCTTAAATATATTGTTAAGCAAATTGAAGATCAAACGACACAACACAAGTACCAAACGACACCCACAAGCCACCCTGTAGCGGCAAAGGAGAGAGAAGTTTCATTCACTACATTCAATCTCAATCGATCAATTCCCAAACGCAGACCCTCGAGCATTATTAGGGTGCGTTTGGTTAAGCTTATTTCAGTAAAAAAAGCACTTCGGCTCCGTTTGGTAGGAGTGAAATGAGTTTTACATTGTAAAACTACACGAATTTTGAGACTTTCATGTGTTTGGTATGGTAATTTAAGCTATGTAGAGTGGATTACAATGTAAAGGGTTTTACATTACATAGGCCATTTTTCTTTACTTCACATTTCTGATGTAATCCAAGTCTACCTAGGGAATTATGGTAGAATTCCTAATTTGCCCCTCTCACTCTCATCCCATTTT